>SMSQ01013535.1:0-16823 GCA_019453375.1 Ctenoplectra terminalis | reverse complement strand
TTTGAATGATACACAGTACCAATATGTACTTGCATAATTAGTTTAATATAAAAATGCGTGTAATACATAATAACTTCGAAGGAAAGAGCAAGAGTGACTCATCGTCGTCACGGGCTTCCAAAAGCTTCCAAGACAAAAGACGATCGTTTGGTTCGCGCTCCATTTGAACCCTTAGGTTTCCCAACAACAGCTTTGTTTAACGCAAACTTCCCGCGCTTCTTGTAATGAAGGTCGGGTCGGCGTAAGTATTGTAGCACGTATGTGTCAACTTAGATAAATATGGCAGGCTGTGCTGCGCTTCTTAACACGTTAAGCTACGCCAATTTTGATCAAACTTTCCGCTAGGTTGTGTACTACGATAAGAATTCATAAACACTTGATCGACAAATAGCGGAGAATTTAAGAAGAAAATTGTGGAAGCCTGGAAAGTAAAGTCGTATCTTTGTTTACCATGTTTTAATAAAACCCATCAATGAATTGTAAGGTACTATTTTTTAAAAATTGATACCGTCGATCCTTAACGCATTGAGCGCCGGCGGTATATGAGACATTTAAAGCCTGAGCGCCGACAACGTATCGGCCATTTAACGCTAGAACTACCGACGACTAAAGTATACTTATTTCTACCGGAGAAATCAAAGTAGAAGTTATCTAAAATAATATATAATGCGACTGAAACAAAAGTTTATCTATATTTTTAACAGAAAATCACGAAAGATCTAGCCAAAGGTATCGTAGTTAATTTATAAAATTTCTATGAATTTTGNCAACGTATCGGCCATTTAACGCTAGAACTACCGACGACTAAAGTATACTTATTTCTACCGGAGAAATCAAAGTAGAAGTTATCTAAAATAATATATAATGCGACTGAAACAAAAGTTTATCTATATTTTTAACAGAAAATCACGAAAGATCTAGCCAAAGGTACCGTAGTTAATTTATAAAATTTCTATGAATTTTGACCACTTTGGTAGTTCTAGTGTTAAAGACCAAACGCCAGCCTCGTTCGCTTGTTTCTGATCAATGAGTAGCTAAGGAAAATATTTGAAACTTTATAAATTTTCGTAAAATAGTATCTTTTGATTGCATATTCGTCGTATACAATTTAACGGAAACGAAAAATAGGAACAAAATCGAAATTTTTTATTTATAATTATAGAAAGAAATACAGTTTTTTATTTCATGGTGGATTATTACATATATATCATATAAACAGAAAAAAATATTAATATTTAAGGCATGTATGGTATTTTTCGGAACATTGTCCAAGATGTAAGGATACTAAGCATCGAGCACACATAAAGCTACTCTCAAGCGATAGACTCAGAAACCCGCATTATCGCGAGGCCGGCGCTCAAACGATAGTCTCAGAAACCCGCATTATTACGGGGCCGGCGCCTAAACGAAAAGTTTAGTGTCAGTCCGCAGAGACCGACGTGGCACTATTCAGTATTTTATTAATGAAATTCGAAACTCTAACTATTGATATTCTAGTTTATAACGTTACACGTTTAGAAATACAAGTATATTGGGTAATCACAATCATATTTTCTTTTTGATAATTTGTGATTTGCTAAAACTACAAACAGTGAACCTAAATACATACTTTTTTGTAACCAAAATATCGACGAACCATATTCATTTTACATTATTTAATATTAAACAAAGATTTTAAACACTGTGAATTTAATTGAAAATTGAAGTAATTACAGAGGAATACATGATTTATAAGGTACCAATATGGTTAAGATACACAGAGAAGAGTTTCCTAGTGCGCATCGATCACATAATTCGTAGCTGAAGCAAATATATGAGACAAATAAAAAATCTAATTGTAAATAAAAAATTCATAAGTATCTGCTACAATTATTTCAAAGAATTAGGTGTGAGTCACAGTGTGAGTTGAAGAGAAATTTTATTCGACGAAAGTAATGATGAATGAAAGTACAAAATAAAATTTTATTCGCAAAAATAAGTATTTATTCGAATAAAAACTTATTTATATAATTTATTTGAATGAATATTTGTTTTAATAAAAATATACATATCAGGTTTATTAGTTACATATCTATNGTCCAAGATGTAAGGATACTAAGCATCGAGCACACATAAAGCTACTCTCAAGCGATAGACTCAGAAACCCGCATTATCGCGAGGCCGGCGCTCAAACGATAGTCTCAGAAACCCGCATTATTACGGGGCCGGCGCCTAAACGAAAAGTTTAGTGTCAGTCCGCAGAGACCGACGTGGCACTATTCAGTATTTTATTAATGAAATTCGAAACTCTAACTATTGATATTCTAGTTTATAACGTTACACGTTTAGAAATACAAGTATATTGGGTAATCACAATCATATTTTCTTTTTGATAATTTGTGATTTGCTAAAACTACAAACACTGAACCTAAATACATACTTTTTTGTAACCAAAATATCGACGAACCATATTCATTTTACATTATTTAATATTAAACAAAGATTTTAAACACTGTGAATTTAATTGAAAATTGAAGTAATTACAGGGGAATACATGATTTATAAGGTACCAATATGGTTAAGATACACAGAGAAGAGTTTCCTAGTGCGCATCGATCACATAATTCGTAGCTGAAGCAAATATATGAGACAAATAAAAAATCTAATTGTAAATAAAAAATTTATAAGTATCTGCTACAATTATTTCAAAGAATTAGGTGTGAGTCACAGTGTGAGTTGAAAAGAAATTTTATTCGACGAAAGTAATGATGAATGAAAGTACAAAATAAAATTTTATTCGCAAAAATAAGTATTTATTCGAATAAAAACTTATTTATATAATTTATTTGAATGAATATTTGTTTTAATAAAAATATACATATCAGGTTTATTAGTTACATATCTATGATAAACTTACCAAAGAGTAATAAAACATTAAAAAAAAAAAAAAAAAAAAATTGTAAAGCCTAATATGAAAAGAATTGTACAGCAAAGTGGGAAGAGACAGTTTCATTAAACATGTTCCTTCATTCGTGATTTAATATAATATAAATAAACCTAATATATATATTCTAACTGAAATCTTCATCCCAATAAATTGTACTAACAAGTTTTCGTTCGAATAAATATTTATTCAATTGGAGATTTATTCGTTACTGGTGAATACAATTTAATTTCTTATTTTCATTTATCATGCGTTATTGGAATAAAATTTTGTCTGGCTCTTCCACCGTCGACAGCAATAAATCACCGTTAAAATACAAACAAAAAAAAGAAGCAGCACGTCGTGACGGAAATTATCAGACGTCATGGCGACAGTGTTCGTCTTCCGGCCAGTTAAACTGGTGAAACGCGACGACATCGATTCAATTTTCATCGCGGTCATCGCGCGCGCATTTCAGGCTGAACGAGCCAGATTCCGTAAACCAAGTTCGTTTGCCAGGATGAAATCGGTCGGCTCGACCAGTTTCCATGTAACGCCCTTCAATTGGGTTTCCCGGAAAACCTACTGGGAAATTCCACCGGAGGAAGGACGGATTTATGGTCGGTGCGTGTTACTGAATTTACTTTTCCCTTGAATTTTAGGAACAAAGAGCAGAAATGCGGGCCAAACAGAATAACTAAGAATTAACAACCTGTTGAAAATATAACAAATATGAAAAACAAAATTCTTTAACCAGAACTCCACCCTACTTCTGTTACTTTTTTCAATACTCTTTTTCTGATTAAACTTTTATTACCGGTTTTTAGTACGTTTAAATATTATTTTTCCTCGATGGAAATAAATCGGTTAAATCTTCTTTAACACCAGAACCACCGAAGTGGTCAAAATGCTTGGTTTGCGATTTCTCGTCTAAATTCCATAAATTTAAATTGATATATTTTAAAGAATTTATTGTGTTTTTCTGTAACAAATATCAATAAAGATTTATTCTCCCTGTATTTTATATGTTTTTCGAATAGTTATTAGTTTGAATTCTTTGGTTGAAATAGGTATACTTTAATCGTCGGTAGTTCTAGTGTTAATAGTAATAGAACTCATGATCCATGTTTATCGTTGTTTGATAAAAATACATAATTCTGCAATGATCGCTTAGAAAATAAATTGTGTTACAAAATATTTAATACGAAATTTAGTATGAAGATTATAATTAACGCGTTAAGCGTTACGCCGATTTTGATCGACTTTCCATTAGACTGTATGCTACGATACGAATTCAAAGACATTTGATCGAAAAGTAGCGAAGAATTTAAGAAGAAAATTGTAAAAGTCTGTAAAGAAAAGTGGTATCTTTGTTTAACACATTTTACCAACACGCATAAATAAATTATAAGATATTATTTATTTAAATTGATACTGTTGGTTCTCAGAAATCAACGACGTCTAAACGAAAAGTTGAGCGTCGGTCCGCAGGGACTGACATAGCGCTTAACGTGCTAAAGAAATATAATAGAATTTTAATTATATTTAATAATAATATTTAGGTGTCAGAATAATTTTACCCTTAGCAAAATAAAGAACCATCAACGAATTTGTTAATGTATCGTAGTTGGTCGTCAAAAGTAAATTGTTAGGTTTGAGATATGTACATTGATATGACTCACGAAAAAAGTGATTCGAAAAAAATGACAGAACCTTTCATGGGATCTGATACTGCGATACATTACCGGTTATTTCAGTTATACTTTTCCTTCCTTATATGTTCAGTTTTGCTAGGTCGTGTTCGACCAACTACAATAACGTTCCAGCGAAATGGGAAAAGAAATAAAGGGAGGACGCATGCACGTGGCAGGAACGTGTCCGAATTTTCCGATACCGGTCGAGCAAGCTTGAAAGATTAATTCGTGGGGTCAGGAAAATGTCCTCAGCAGGATCATCGATCGACTTAGATGCGAGGAAGGCAACCTCGTCTGGACTTTCCGTAGATTTATTTACCGGTGACAATAGAAGCGCGGAAAGGCTATCTTGGAAACGAGAATCTTCGTCGTTTTACCCGACTGCTGATCGATTCGACTCGTATAAAAAGACGCTGCTTTTTGTCGAAAGAGATATTGCTTTTTGTAAAATATTTTATATCAGTTAGTCTTATTAAAACATTCAGATGTATTACATTTTTATTTCTCATTTCAAAGAATGGTGGATGAATATTGGATACAATACCGTACGAATATATTCGTGAAGCGATAACATTGCCTGATAGTGTTAGTTTAAATTCCTGTCTTTTTATGAATTTTTTTTTTAATTCTTTCATGATGGATGATTATTTTATTAAATTGGCCAGAAAGTTTTCTCGTTTTTTTTCAACGTCATGTCTATATTGCGATACATTTGCTAATATGCCAATAGCATTACGACTGTAAAAAAAATTTGTAAATGGACATTTCGATGCATCGTTTGAAAACAGAAGAGTTCTAATACGACAAAAGATTGATTGTAGTTATTTGTTTCACTTAACACATTGCGTACGGGTCACGAGATATCTCGTTTTAATGTTTTTTCATACGCGCATTTCGATAGATTTTTTTGTTACGTTACCAAGACAACCAAGCCATGCATATTCTTGTGGCAAATAATTAGCGAAATAAATGTACGTCGAAATTCCAAAAGAGTAGAAAACAATCGGTCAGTATTGGCATTACATCGGTAGGTGTCTCTGTCGATTGTACATCGTACCTTATAAAGTGTTTTATCGTTGTACAACATTTTGTTATTTCAAAGTCCACGTTTTAATTTACGAGAAAACGGTTTTTTAATTATTTTACAAACTAGACCCTAATTCCAAAAAAGTAACAAAATGAAAAGTAAGAAAAGTGCATATATGCATCGTACAAAGTTTTTTTGGAGCGTTCAAAAATTTTCGGGCCCTGGAAACGCGTTGAGCAAGCAGAGTGCTGTACCCAGTGTGTTAACAAGAAAGACATTGTGTTTCACTACGATAAACCTCATGTTTCGTTGACGACTAGATCAAAGCTAATGGAATTTGAATAAGAGGTATTGTCTCGTCATTCGTATTCGCCCGACTTAGCTCTATCAGATTTTTATCTTTTTAAATCCTCAAAGACACTTGAAACTCTTCGAAAACAGAACAATGAACTTGGTTAAAGGAAAGCAGAATGTTGTTGAGAAAAATGAACGATACATTGTTTAATGAAGTTTTGTTCTTTTATTTTTATACATGAAATTTGTTTTTAAATTTCGCAATATAAACATTACGAAAAATAAGAAGCATCTTTTGATATTTAACCCTGTATAGTCCGAATTTTATTTGTTTATCAGAGAAAAGAACTACGATTGATTACAGTGTTTTACTTTGATCGCAAAATTTTTAGAATAATAATTGCTATAGATGGACTGTGATATCATTACACTAACACAGTAACAAAATTTAATAGTACAGTGATAACTATATGAAATAAATTTTTTTAAATATAAATACACGAGTAACTCTGAAGTCACACGGCGCCATAGAGGGTTAAAACTGTGAACCAGTGGCCTAATAACTTTCTTTTCATACTTCAAGGAGATTGTTGGTACGAAGCTATTTTCAGCTGTGCACTAATTACTATTATTTAAATTATATTAACACATTAGTACGGCACTCTGCTCGCTCAACGCGCATCTAGGCCCCGCACATTTTTGAGCGCACCTCAAAAAATTTATACAATGCATGTATGCACTTGTTTAATTCACATTTATAAAGTATTCATATTACTATATATTTTATATATATCTATTTATTATGTAGGCTTTTTTATATTTTAACTATTATTTATTATATAAATAAAATTATATCGATTAATTATTATTTATTTTACAAACTTGAATAATGCTTCAGTGTATGATATCTGATGAAACATTCTCCTTTGTGCAATGGTATTCGACATAATTTGCAAGTATATCTTGTTTCCCTCCTTTTTCCATTGGACGAACAAATTTTACATTTTTTTGTACGTATTACCAAAAAGTCTACATAGTTGGTCAATGCGTATATAATTTAATGTACTTGAAATACTTTGATCAACATGCATCATCATATCCATTGATTCTTCTTCCGTTGTACATAATTTCATTACAGCAAATAAAAAATTTTTCTATATCATCTTTTTATCATTAAAAAAATTATAAATTTTAATGACATTGATTAAACCGCGATTGGTGAGATACAATACCACTTTCTTAGGCCATTTAATTATTTTTCTCAATATGGAGTGGTATGAGAGATATTGATCTGCGATGTCGACGCCGTTCATCTTTAGATTCATGGTATTGTATTTTCCAATACATTCAACCATTCCAAATTAATGAATTGTCGAAATCATCCGTACTTTTTTATCTTTCCAAATTTGTCTGACCTGACAATTGTTACTTCCATAGACCACAAAAAATGGCTTATTGACATAGTATTACGATTCTGATATTTTCAGTGAAATTTTATTATCAATATTTATAAAAATAATAATTGTTCCTTCACTATTTTTCTAAATTAGTGTAAATCTTTTGAATATGCTGTGAAAGTAAAACAAATCTTGTTACCTTTGTAGTCTAAATTTTTTGCTTACAACAGTGCATAGTTTTCATAATAGATTATAAAGCATTTTCTAGCAAAATTTGTTTTACAAATAAATTTAAGCAAATATTATATATCTTCTTTTCCGAAATTTTAGTTTATTCCGATTGTAAAATTAATTTTGCACTTAATGTATTTCACTCGCTATTGATATCTATCATTTACCGTCTTCGTCCTTTGGCTCTGTGTGCTTAACGTTTGACAAATAGTATATTAAAACCGGAAAATGGCAAAAATACTTATGAGACGGTGCGTTGTTCTTTTGTTTTGGCTAATCGCATTCGTGTTCGGCTCATTGTCAGTAGCCTTCTTGTGTGTAACGCTCGCTATGTATTAGGTATCGGAAAAAGTTGGTGCGGATTTATGGTATAAAATTTAAGGAAACTGAACTTTCTTGAAATATAATTTTATTTAATAATCATTAAATTTTCTTTAATCTTATACATTTCATTGATATAAAAATCTTGAGCTTCGATTGCAGAAGGTGAATTAACTGCTGTTTTAACACTAGAACTACCGAACAAGTCAAAATGACTTGTTCATAATTTCTTATAGAAATTTTAGAAATTTACAATAATGAATTTTTGAGGATTTTCTGCAATTTTTTGTAAAAAATATGCATAAAGAATTATTACCCTTATTATAGATATTTTTCGAAATACCTATCATTTTGGTTTCTTTGGTACAAATAACTCTACTTTAATCGCCGGCAGTTCTAGTATTAATCTCGTTATTACTTTGAATTTTCACGAGTTTCGAATGGACTTGAATCATTTTTTTATACTTCCTTTTCAGTAACAAAATGTTCCCAACAAATATTACAAATGCGTTTTCCTACAGTTACTGCTGTATTCCCAAAGTTAAATTCGTAAAGTATGAAAGCATAAATTTTTAACACCTCGTTTACCAGTTTTAACTTTGGATAGACAACGGAACATTGAATCAAATGAAAAATTCACATAGCGTATACCTTCTAGCGATACCATCATTGTTATATTATTTCTGCAAAATGCTACAAGAAATTTAATTTGAATTTATTTCTGACAAAAATCCTCAAAAAATTTTCCAGTACCTAATATGTCATTTTCCACATAAGATATGCACTCCAAGAACCGTTACGTGTAACAGATGCAAACATTTAGTTTGACGTAACACCACTTTAATAAGACTCCATAGATTTTCTTATTCTCGTTGAATATTAAAAATCTCATATTTTTATATTTAAATTCTTAACTGGACGGGAAGGTAGTCGATAAATCTTCAGACATTTTTCACCCTTTAATGCCTACGTCTCTGTCTTAAAACTGCTTGAAATTTCACTCGCTTTAGGAGGTTTAACAAGGCTATAATGTAGTAGATTCTATCAAGGAAGTTGGACCCAAGGGATACATAGACCCTGTGTCTATTGCAAGCACCCGTTACATCAGGGCTGTATAATACATGAATCATTGTTCAAGTTGAAAAGATAATTTACATAGTTAACAAAGGTATATATATTCCACGTACACGATATAAAGTGATCTTTAATTTCGAGTTCGAGTGACCGATTTTGTTATACCTTTTCACGCTATTTTGTTAAAAAATAACTAATTTTGGCTGTTTATGTCGTAAACTTAATTTTTAAATCATCTTAGTCTTGAACATATTAAGCGTACCATTAACAATAATCGCATTCATTGAATTCAATTATATAAAAAATAAAATTTGAACAGTGTGCTGGATTGTTCTTCAGCAAGTGAAATACAAGAAAATTAAAAGTGATCGTAATATTTTCGATAAAGACTGAAAACAACAGTGATCAGTTAAGTTTATAGCAGAAATATGAATTTTTGTTATATTTAACAGTAAATGTTTTACTACGCTTTTGTATTTATTTGTTCTTGCAAACAAAGAAATTACATTACGATTAAATTTTCAAACAAATTAAAATCTCTACTCGCTTTTCAATAATTATTAATGTAGTTTGGAATAAAATATGTTAGACATATCCAAAATACTTCTACTACTGAATTTAGAGTATGAATCGCGGATGCTCTTAAACATATATGTTTAAAATTGTTCCATTACATACTTATGTGGTTTATTTAGAAAATTTTTAACAGGTAGATACATGTAAAATTCAATGTAAGATTTTAAGGTGAGATTAGACTTTCCATGCGAGGAAAAATTAATTTTACAATCGGAATAAATTAAAATTTCGGAAAAGAAAAGATATAATATTTACTTAAATTTATTTGTAAAACAAATTTTGCTAGAAAATTCTTTATAATCTATTATGAATCAGTTACAAGGTAACGTAAAGTTTTACATATTGTATGTTATGCAAAAGATAATAAATGTTACGAAATTTTGATTAAGCATTTTAAAATATTATAAAACAAGCTAAAGATATATACATAACTATTATTATAAATAACAAATTTAATCTTATTTTAATGAAACATCTTTAAAGATAGTGTTTAGTTTCTTTAAAAGAGCATGCTCAAAGAATAAAGTCGGAATATAGTCAACTTGAATAACGTGTATTTTAAACAAATACTTCTTTGAACATATTTCCATGTTTTATTACCTATTTTGCACTATTCCGTTACAGTCATTCTTTAAATTCAAATTATTTTTTAAACTGCATAGTCAACATCTATAACCAAGGCTACTGACCATAATGTTTAATTGCATCCCTAAAAAGTGAAATTAAATTATAAAATTTCGAAAAAAATAAAGTAATTAAGTAAGTATTATTACCAAAGAGGAAGTACGAAATATACTAACTTACGAAAGCATATAGCATACGGAATTCGAGAAATTTCAAAAAATTAGGAAAATTTATTATGCGAATCGAATATAAATATGTTACCTTATAAAAATATACGAAAGAAAAATATTCATATTTTTTAAAAGAGATGAAGTAAATATGTTTTATTTATCATCTACTATAGTTAAGGTTCAACGATATTTCGACGAAATCAAAATTTAAATAATAATATTGATTGTTTGGATAAATTATTTTAGATTACGTATAATAACATTTAAAAATAGAAACGTGTATTTGTAATGTGTACGAACACAACCTTTTTCTATTACCGGGTTATATTAGTACATTTAACTTATAAACAAATGTTTTCTTTAGAAAAAACTGCAAATGTTAAAATTTATTTATAACATAATTTTTTATGATACGAATGCGATTCGTGTCATAAGAAACATTTAACAGAATATGTGGATAATACTTCTCCGATATTTTTCGTTATTATCTATCGCAGTTATTGAACATAGACTTCTGAAATAACAATTTAATTATAATACACTTTGTAATAAATAATGCTTCGACGGTCCTGTGTAAACAAAACCATTTTTCCACGACCGTTAACTTTTAAATCGATCAGTGATTCTTAATCTTCGTTAACCCACTGTGTTTTGTGAATAATATTTTCGCACATGATCCATTTTTTATCGTCATTAATAATTCTGTCGGAAAATGGCTTCTTTTTTTATAGTGAAAGGCATGATCTGCTTCATCGTTGTCATTAATAATATGTGAAGTAAATATGTACATGTTCCTATAGTCTGCCTAAAATTAATCGATCTCTTAACACATTGCTGACCGGCAATTTTACTCAGAATTTATCTCGTGTCACCGGCTATTATTTCGTAATTGGATGTGGAAGTGAAACGATATAAATAAACTTCAATAAATTTTATTTAATATTTAATTTTTAATATTTATTTTTGACACGATGGTGTAATGGTACACAACAGGTTTTGCAAACATATCTTCTTCCGCTTTTCTTCCAAATCATTGTTACTATCAAATTCTATTACATTTCTTTTTTACCGTTTTGGTGGCCTAATATCAGATTCATAACTGTCCTTCGATAAAGTATCATTTTCCAAATCACTACAATTTATTTCAAAATCACTGGGACAATCAGATAAAACACTGTTACGTTCCGTCATGATTAAAATTTTTTTTTATAGCAAAAGAGACATAACTTGACGAGTTTTATTAGCGAAAGACACAGCTTGTGATATGCTGAACAACAATTACACTCTATACCAGTGTTTTTCAACCTTTTTTGTGTTATGCTCCATCTAAGCATTTCTAAAATTCTTATGCCCCCTCCCCCCTAACATATACATCATTTTTAATATTCAAAAATTGAAATGTTCGCTAAAAAAACTTGAATGATAGGTTTTAGGAAGAAATCGGTAGAAAATTATTGAGCAAACACAGTAAATAAATTTTCAAAACATATAATGGAGAACTGAAGTTCAAGTACAAAATAATTTGAATGAAAGATTTTTCTATATTATTTTAATTATTAGTAATTATTTATTATTTAAATTTAAGGAGATCCTTGTGCTTGATGCTCGCTGCAAAGAGATTTTATGCCAGGTTCCAATTTAGTTACTTCAGTCTCCCCGTTTTGTTATATCCAGCTGATTTTTTTTTTTTTTTTTTTTGTTTTTTTAGCAGCAAATCATTTATGGCACTAAATCCATATTCAGCTAAATATAAAGATGGAAACGGTAGCAATAGTTCTCTTGCACATTTGGTTGCATTTGGATATATGATTTCGGTTTCCTCACAAAGCCGTGCCATCGCTCCTTTTATATTAACATGTTGAGCCCGGCGCCGAATTTGCTATCCTTTCCGTTCTGCCGGCAGCCGGTGAGCGATACAATGTTGTAGAGTATCGCCAAGAGAAATTATTCATAAATTATATAAAAAGGAAGGAGACGTACATAAAGTCCGAAGGTATTGTTCCAAGTGTTATGATAACAATTCAAAACTATTTGGACAAAAGACAGCCACAAATATTACTAAAAAAGTTGTTACGTATTGTAATATGCGTAAAGATAAGCCGCTTTTTTGTTTAGAATGTTTCAATAAATTTCATTAAAACTACATTTGATCACATTTCATTGAGACTATATTTATTTTTTAACTTTAATACTGTCCGCCCCACGGACCGACGCCAGCCAAACGAAAATTCTAGTGCCAGTACTCAGGGACCGGCGCCGGGCCCAATGTGTTAAACAAAATCGTCCCCTTTAACAATCGAATTGCCCCCCTGTAAGGCGTAGGCCCTACGTTGGGAATCGCTGCTCTATACTCTGCGAGAACGCACTGACCCAGAGACGCTGATGCGGAAAAAAAGCGAATTGATCACGAGTTTTCTCGTGGCCAGTCAGCAACTTTTGGGCATGAAGATATAAGTTAACTCGTGACCGGTCAACAATGTGTTAAGATCACTTTCTTAAACGACATAACGTCTTAACGTTATTACTTGACTCAGCGTTATAAGTTCTAAACTCTTTTCAAGTACATTTGAGATACTACAGTTTAAACTTTAACGTATCATTGAAACTTAAACTTTCTGTCTTTGAGACGAACAAGCAAAACAAAGCAATGAAATGGAAAGAAAAGTGCGATATTGTAGCTAAACGATATCTGGTAAGTGTACCCTCGAATGGGTTTGAACGGTCAATTGACTTTGGATTCACTGTAATGTGCTACTTTTCCCCTAGTTTTCAAAATGGCTGCTTAAGTTATATCACTGCATGCCGGTTTCTTTACTCACTACTTATTTGTTGGACGCGGATTACCTTCCGTTAATACTCTTAAAATATTTTATTAGTACCTTCATCTCTAAACTGGAAAGATAACTTAACCTTTATTCTAGTTTCTTTAATAATTCTGAGATGAAACTCTGTTATAAGTCTTTTCAGGTGTTTTTCAGATATAGCTACAATGCTATTCCGTTTAAAATGATCAAGAAAGTTGTATAACAAACCTTTTTCAACCATTTTTATTTTATTTGCTATAAGAAATACAAAATAATTACCTATACTTCGTTATTGCAAGAAAACATTTAAAATTATTTAGAAACACAAGCGTTTATTTGTGACGAATACCATTTGTAATTTAGCTCGATACGTGATACCATTTTGTGAAACGAAAGTTGATTTACTGCTAAATAATATGTTTATAAACTTGTAATAATTGTTATATAACATAAGAATAAATAAAGTGTAAAACTACATAAAGGATAATACTAAACACATTATTTTATTTACTTTTGTTCCCATTTTTGTTTTCAGTTAAACTACCATTTCTAATTCAAATGTGTTTTTATTTGATGTATCTTTTTTTCACGTCATTGTAAATTAACGTTCAAGATTTTCAGAGCATTGAAAAAAATTATCTCTCCACCATTTACTCTATGTCGAATACCTCGAAGAATAAGAAATCAAAAAAATTAATTTCAATCCTCAACTAATGTGCGACAAGATTTTCCATGTCCTGAAAACATGTACCAACGTTTAGTTTAGAATGAATTTTTAACTAACAAATGAACTAGAACCAAACAATATCTAGCAATTACGTATCTATTGTTTTCATACAAGACTAGCTACACTAGATTAATTTGGTGTGAGATGCGCTTCCGAAAAAATAGCTGACTGTAGAATTACAGCTTTACTACTTAAATATTATTTCTATTTTTATTTATTATTTTTAGAGATAAATATAGAAACAGTCATTTCGAATAGGTAACACTTCATGAATTTCTGAATTGTATCCGAATCCTAGTGTTGAAGACGAATAAGCATAGATTGTTTTAATCTTTCAGCAATTCATTAAAAGTGCATTAAAAATGCAGTACTATGCGTTTTGTAAACTATAATTCAAAAAATTTTCTTTTTTTGTGCTTAAAATTAGTAGTAAATTATTATAAAGAATTAATAATGATGTGATTAACACGTAGGTTACTTTTTTCAATTATTATCCGTGTAATAAGTGATTTTAAAACAAAATATGCAAATCCAACGCAGTGCGAAATATTGTAATTGAAAGACTTCATTATTATTTTCAGTTAATATTCATAAAAGCTTCGTAATTCAAAATTCGTTGCATGAGCGAATGCAATAGAAGAATGTAATATTGATGTGAATTTTGATTCTCTCTGGCACGCGTGCAATAATATGGAATTATTGTCTATAACATCGCTACATAATAGACTCCAGAGGAATGCACCGGCATGAACCAATGTGCTAATTAATTCTGCATGCTACCCCATTCGCGATTCGTGACCAGCATACGCTTACCTGTTCATTATGAAACCAATGTAAACGCAGACAAGAAACTGTGTCATAAAGAAAACACCTTCGTTAGCTCTATTGCAAATATCATGGAGAAAACTTTGAAAAAATAATGGAAAACTATAAAGGAGTTTAAGCAATGCAAAGGATATTGCGATATTGCTTGGATATTGGTGTTCTTAACTTTTACGATCTAGACCAAACTTACGATGCAAACCTGACTTTTGATAACAGGAATAATTCTCATCGTATTATTTTCACCACTTTGTATGCATCTATCGCAAAGAGTAACCGAGAGATTGGACCTTTATGATAGTAGCGTAGCATCAGTTTTAGCTATTATTAAATTTTTAAACTATCCTATTTTGTCTCAACAATATTCTTCGATAACATATGCGTATATAATCCTCTTTTTGGTATCGTTTAATCATTAAACGTGTAGCATGTAAAAGTTAAGAGTAATGATAGAGTAACGTACAGTGAGACAACGCCCACAAAACTCTACCATGGAGGGCAATAGAACCCTATACATGTATCGTTCAAATTTAACTGTGCAACGGTAGTACTGGGAGAGAGTATAAAAACAAAGTATTAGGTTAGCCAAAAAGTTCGTGCCGATTGTAACATGTAAATAAAAAGCCATTTTTTTATCACGAAAAGAAATATTTTTATTCAATCATGCATTGTCCATTTGAACTGCTAAGTCAGCTTTTGTTTTTAAGATTTTAACTGAATTTAGTTGCATTTCAAAGCGCTGGAAGACAATTATCGCTAAAAATCGCACGAATTTCTTAACCAATCTAATATTTTTTTCCACGTATAGTAACATTCACGCAAAGTCGTAAATTAAAACATTAAGTAGCGGCGCCAATTGATACAGTGACACTCACGGTCACATGCGCCAGTTTACAATTGTTCGATAAGGACTGAATCATAGTTAAGGTATATTTCATGCAGTTCTGATTAAGGTTTCAGATCCTATATTCTCAGGTTTCTGTTGATTTGCACATCTCGATGCTCGAACATGACAACTTTGATGCTTGACCGATTTTACGACCTCACTCCATCATGGACCACACTTCTATACCTAAACCACTTACTACCACCTAACCTATGGTGTGCGAGCATAGTGCACAATAACCCAATTTACCTCTGGAAGCTTCACGGAACTCATAATCGTATCCTTAGAATTAATTAAAAACATCCAATGCGGCTATCTTGATTTTAAGGGAACACCTTTATGCGAGGAGGTAAAAAACTGATTTCTTTTTTATTGTGTTTTTTAAACACCTTGAGAATGTTTTCCCAAAATTTTATCCTTGAATTCAGTGATCTAATAAAATTATGACGATTCTAAAAAAAAATGATGCATTGGAGTATCGTATGGAACCTATAGTTTATTTCGTTTATTCCAAAGTGTGTTATAAGATAAAAATGTAACTCCATATCACCGATGTTCTACGGCAGTGCAAATGTTCATAAGTTAAAAGGTCAATTAATTTCAAATAAGTAACAGAGATTCAAAGTCAGAGAGTAAGTTCAGTGCTCCGCTGTATTCGGTTTCATCATAAAACTTTAACGCATTTTTCTTGAAACCTAAGTTTTGTACTTGGCATATACAAAATCTCAAAAGCTACGTGGTCGATAAGTCTGAAATTTTTACAAGTTATTTCATACACTACTAGCTCTCGTTGATACCAAAATTATATTTTTATGTTGCGTCTATTATACTTCTTTTGTTTAAAAAAAAGTCTTGTCACTTAAGCGCTGGCCATTTTGCAAATTTTCAACATAAATGATTCACGTTGGTACGAACGATAACCAGAAGCATACCGATTAAGAATCTCTTTGATCTTTTTATTTTGGTCCACCCTGAAAGTTCCATTCACCTACTCCAACCAGATACGATTTTTAAAGACTTGTTTACCATGGTTCAAATTATACCAAGAATATCTACTTCCATATGCAATCTCTTAACAATAAAATGTCCAGTCGCATTTATAAAAATTTCTCAATAAAGAAAATAAGTACAACATAATAGACTTCCCATTAGAAACAAATTGTAATTTCCTCAAACTCCCAAAAAGCATTGCCTTAAATTAACTTGTGGTACACCTACTAACATGATAACAGGATTTTAAGTTTCCCTTCTACTACACATGCACTTGGAAACCA
>SMSQ01013524.1:910-30029 GCA_019453375.1 Ctenoplectra terminalis | reverse complement strand
ATAATATTGGTCGCGTCGCCGGTCACCGGTGGTCCCCATGGCGCTGTAGCCAAGTCGAGTGATGGCCACTGGTGGCCCCTACGGTAGGCACCGTGTTAAACATAGTATTNAAAAAAAAAAAAAAGTGTAAATTTTATTACCGTGTCGGGTTGCACAAGTTCTCTGCTCTTATTCATATTATTGTTACTAATTACTATCGTGGTGTGTGTATGTATGTATCTGAAAGTTGATCGGCAGTTTTTGTGCGAAAGCAGGAAAAAAAAGAAAGCAAACCGCGTTTGGTGCCATTTTTGAATTATACGTAATTATATATTCTAATAATAAATTAACATTTATGATTAACATCTATATTATTTCTACATTATATTTAAATTAATCGTTAAATTATATATGTATGTTAAATTAATTGTTAATTTAAATTATATTTAAATTATTTGGAATAAGCTGTGACAAATTTACACCGCGCGACGAAAGTGTAATCTATTCGAAATATATTTTAATTTCCAATATTACTAGAACCCCCAAAATTATTAATTATCTGTTGTATGTATATTTTGTTATTATACCGCGATTGTGCATTAAATATTGCAACGCAGATTTAATATGCATTGTGTAAGTACCGTCATGAATAATAATAAAGTACCATCTCCTATTGGTTACGAATATGCTTTTCTAGCTATTTTGAACAGCATATCACGGTACGTACATATTTGCTACTTCCTGTTGCTTGATATTACCTTGCATCGTCACATCACATCCGTCAGCACAATGTAACTATTATACCAGTAGCAGATAAGAGCACAAAATATTCTGCGTTTAATTTTCTAAAATTGTCACTAAATACCTTCAAAATTTTTTTAACCGTCGAACATCTTCTGTCAAGAGTTTTAATTATTTTTTGCATCTAAAATATTAAAATTATTTTGATAGATAATTTATCTTCTTTAGTACCTTAGCACTGATATCAATTTTGTGGATTTTATAAAAAATACCTTGAGCCGATATTGTCGGCTTTCCATTTTTAATATAATTTAAGTACATGCAATGATTTTATTAATTTTAATAGATACCTCAAAAATAACATATTTTTCAAGGTATTTTTCAACGGTGCCCAGAAAACTTATAAGGTATTACAATATATACAGGGTGTCCCAAAAGGTCTGTAAGTCCCTTTAAAGGGTGATTTCTGAGATAATTCTAAGCAACTTTTCCTTTGCAAAAATGTGAAATTCGGTTTTGTTAACGAGTTATTAACGAAATGTATTAAATTATCGCAATATTAGAGTAATTTTGGATGAGATATAATTTAAGAATTTAAGAATATAATTTAAGCACATGCAATGATTTTATTAATTTTAATAGATACCTCAAAAATAACATATTTTTCAAGGTATTTTTCAACGGTGCCCAGAAAACTTATAAGGTATTACAATATATACAGGGTGTCCCAAAAGGTCTGTAAGTCCCTTTAAAGGGTGATTTCTGAGATAATTCTAAGCAACTTTTCCTTTGCAAAAATGTGAAATTCGGTTTTGTTAACGAGTTATTAACGAAATGTATTAAATTAATCACAATATTAGGGTAATTCTGGATGAGATGACTCCATCTCGTGGAGTTTATGAAATTTTCCGTTTTTCAGCAATTTTTAATCGCATACTGATCATAAGTATAAATATTAACACGTTGACTGCCGCGCGCATTTTACGTGGTTTGCCCATGGCGCCAACATGAATTTCTTATTATGCGATGTATATTATGTTGAAAAAAATAATACCTATATTTTCCTTATATCAATAAAATTATATTTGCATGTTCCGTATGGCATTAATTTCTTCAAACCATTATAGTAACAGTGGTATTATTTGAAAATTGATCAGTATCGATATTTACTCTAATTATGTATTATAATATTGGTCGCGTCGCCGGTCACCGGTGGTCCCCATGGCGCTGTAGCCAAGTCGAGTGCCGGCCACCGGTAGGCCCCACGGCAGTCAACGTGTTAATATTAGAAAATATATTTTTTAGTCTAGATATTAATTAAATTTACGATATACTGATTCTTTTTAAAAAGTGGGCCGTCGCTTTCCAACTTACCCTACTGAACCTTTAAGAAAAAAAAAAGAAAACATTTCTAAAGTCTACAAGCCGAAGAAGAGAAATAATCCACAAAGTAAATGGCTTTTTGATGAAAGAAAAAAAAAAAGCGTTTAGTTTTAACCGAAGGGCAGTAGAAAGGGAAGGGAAATCCTATGCATACGTGGCCGTTTCTCACGGACATCCTATTTTGTTTCTACCGAAACGTCGGATCGTAAGTCGATCGTGGAAACACGTCTTCTCGTTGTTTGCGCGTACTCTCGAAGAGGCTGCTGGGTAAATAATTCAAGTCGCGAATACCCAGAATAAAGGAGCCAGGATATCCATCCGACAGCAAAACGTTTGAAACATCCGAGTGCCTTTTCTTATAGCTCGCCAGCCCCTAGCCTTGTCACGTACCATTGTTTTCATTCTCGGATGTTCTAGGTAACTAGAACTGTTCCGTCGACACGTGGTCAATCACAAATTCCCGTTTTTTTCTGAATGTTATCGCGACACGTAAGGAAAGGGAAGGCATGACGAGACAGCTGAGGAAAAATGCAAATAAAGTGATAATTGTAGCTTTAATTAGGCCTATACGAATCATAATGCAGTTATGATTTAATAATCTAGTATTTGGCACGTGCTTTGGATCAGGGATGAGCATTTTTTTTTTTTACAACGGGCCAGCTACAAATTAAAAAATGTAAAAAATGTAAGAAACTTATGATACTACAAATACTCAACGATAAACTCAAACTATATCTTTATTGACACTAGAACTACCGCCGATTAAAATAGATTTATTTGTAGCAAAGAAATCAAGATGATGCGTATTTGAAAAAATACATAATAAGGATGATAATTCTTTGCGCATATTTTTTGCAAAAAATTATAGAAAATCCCTAAAAATGCGCCACTGTATATTTATAAAATTTCTATGAAAAATTACGAACCAGTCATTTTTACTGGTATTGTAGTTCTAGTGTTAACAAAATAAACCTAGTATAAAAAATTACAGAAATAAAATAGCGATTAATAGAAATACTATTAAAAAAACGGCGAAAGGTATATGTGGAAAACGATTATCTATGATGTCGGCATCATTTCCAAAAATTAAGTTAACACGCCTACTGTACAATGAGGCTTCGGGACATTGTAGGAATTTTTAAAAGTCGAAATATAAAATTTTTTAAGGGCCGCGCGAGAAAGTGTAGGGTGCCGTGGGTTGCTCATCCCTGCTTTGGATAATATAAGAGTAGATTTCCAAGTTATTAACACGTCGACCGCCACGGTGGTCATATGTGACCGCAGATTGTTTCTCGTGTAGCGCCACGGTGGTCATCGGTGACCGGAGTGCTTCAAATGTTTATAATTGTAAAAGTTGAATGAACATCGTCAGTTAATGAATTTTTAACATTATCGCTGATTAGAGAACACTTTGAAATAAAATGTGGACTATTCAATAATCAAAAATTTTTATTAGAAAATTGAAAATGAGTCGATTCCTTAAGATGACAGTAAATATTACTTTCAGTCGTAAAATTGTCTTTTCATGATCAAAAATGAGAGATTCGTTTTTATCAAAGTTTCTATCTACCACTGTGGTGTCCTGAACAAAACATGTGATTTCGACGTGGCGGTCAACCTATTAACCCTCTATAGCCCGAATTTTGTCCGCTTATTGGAGAAAAAATTAGGATTAATTACAGTTTCTTACTTTGATTTGAAAATGTTTTAACTAATAATTGCTACAGATGGATCGTGGTGTCGCTACGGTAATACAGTGATCAAATTTAATAGTGCAGTCATAACTAAAGAAAATTAATTTTTTCAAATATAGATACATCAGTTTGTAACTTTTAAATCACACGGTCCCATAAAGGGTTAAGCTTTTGCTTTCTATCGTAAAATGGAGTATTGAAAATAAGGCAAGATATAATATATATAAATTTGTATATAACAAATACATAAATATGTAATTGAATATATGAATATACCCAAAATATAGTTCTAATCGTAATATTTAGCGAATGAAACAGTTGGCCATCTAGCTTCTGTTTTTGTAATTATTTTCACAAAAATATATATTTGCATAAAAATAGATGTACAGTTCGAGCTAAAGTTCACCGAAGTATTTATGAAATATGGTATAGTATTCACGAAGTACTAATTTATCATTTATTTATTGTTTCTCCAAGATTCATAAAATATAACGCGAGGTATCCTTTATTGGACCGTCCAGTATTAAATAATTAGATTTATTAATTCGTTAATGTTTCCTCTCATACAATTACTGTTAATTGAGCGTGCAATAGTAGGAAGCAAAAGGATTTTCACCGCGTGTAGATCGTGCAACTCATTAAGTTGGAAGGAACGATATTCGAAAGCAGCCTTTCAACGATATTTATATCCATATTTTGCGAGAACCGGCGAGCAACTTGATTCCGCGCGCACGTTGGCTACTAAATTTTCTGGTCTGCCAGAACCGGCGTGCTAGATTAGTTTTCACCCAATTTCTAAATTTTCTCTGACTTTTGTGTGGACAAGCTTCTTGTTCGCCGGAAGAAACGGAAGTCATCTGACGTTGTTGGTTGGATATTAATGAATCAACGATTTTTCCTCGCCGTGTTTCCTCTTGCATATTTTGGATAAGCGTTCTCGCCGCTGAAATAAATCATCGCGTTATTTTATTCATTTATTTAGTTATTTATTATTTTGATTCGAAGCTTTCGTGTCTAATATAGTAATTCATGAGGCTATTGAATAAAAATAAACCAAACTATGGAATTATTGTTCTAAAATGTTTGGAGCGTCAACTTGAAAAGAGCCAAGCAATATTTATGACGTGCTATAAACTGTTCCACCGAAGACTTCACGCTAAGAGCCTTTTTTCAGACGGAACAGCAGATATCGGTTTTTTTTCATTTATCCAATTATGCACTGTTGCTTTAAATGAACTTTATTACAAACGGATACGTGCTGATTTTATGTGATACAAATACTAAAAATAAAGTATAGTGGACTAAGGTTGTCAGGATTACTAAATAAATTGGTATAAACTGGATTAAACAAAACAAGATATATATATTTGGAAAGGAAAGAGATACTAAGATGTAGACTAATCTTAAGGACTAATGGGTCGTGCACGTTCGACGGTTCCTAAGCGACTCTGCCTCGTGGCCCGACTTTCCAACGGAAGTCGGGCTTCGCTTGTTTCTAATAGCGCGCGCGGTCCTCCTATATTGATACACTATAAAAGTAATACTATTTGTTAAGTCGTAAATTCCGGTTCCGCCATAAACAATCAGTCCCCTTAAAAAGGCGCAGTACTTTACAAGCAATCGCCGGGAAGAACGTCACACCTGACCACCAGACGCGCCTGATCCAAGCCAAGGGACCAGGACGCCGTTAGCGGACGAAACAATAGCCAAAAAACAGTTATACATTTTCCCACTACACTTTGCCACTACTTCACATTTTTCCACCCTCGCTACACTAGACACACCTATAATACAAAAATCATCCAATAGACTCAGAATTCACCCACTCCGGACACATCAAACCAATCACAGCAGATACGAAATTTTAGACAACACAAAACACGAACGCAAGACGCGAGTCAAAATCTGGACGGAAAAAAGCATCAGTCAAAATCAGTCATTCAAAGACAACACACACAAGCATTCAAACATTCAAACACAAAAATACAGTCCACTAAACATCGAGTAAGGGTTCCAGTCAGAATTCGATTTCTGAGGGCCGAACCCGCGTCAGTTAATCGTCGCGAATACAACCCTGGACGCTCTGACGCATAAACACTATTAACCCTTTGCGGACGAGCACTCTTTCGACTCTAATTCGTGGCAGGTGGATGATAATTTCTACGTGGAACCAGATTATAAATTGAATATCTAAATAATTAGACAGAAAATAAAATGGAAAACAGACAAATGTTCGACGAAACTTCGCACTGGCATCTCCTATTCGTTTGTCGCTGTGAAGGCAACAAATCGACTTAGGAATCGAATTATAATGTCGCCACAGCGGCGACATTCGTCCGCAAAGGGTTAACCCTTTGTACCACTCGAAGTTTTTTTTCTTTCATACTACCAGCAACTCGAAGCAGTTTCGGTGAAAAAATCATATTTATATATACGTAAATTATGTGCGCATTCAAAGGAAAGACATCATTGTATGTTATTAAATTTTTTTTAAATTGATTATAGATTCAAATGTTGTGTTATTTGTCAGCCAAAGTGATTTGTCTTTGTCCTTATGGTATGAACTAAATATTATTTGCATTGTCTCCATAGCGGAGCCCTCGAGTTTGAAGACAAATTTTAAATGGCTCCGCTCCGGAGCCCTCGAGTGCAAAGGGTTAAGACTAATTTTAATAAGAAATTGGTAACGGGTTTGCAACGTGATAACATAAGGCGCACACACAGCGGAAGAGTGGCTCGCCCTATCGGCCCTACGTTGGGACGCGGGAACTTTCTTCATGGACATTACGCGACTTTATTACTTTTCAGTATTAGGAACTTGGACTTTAATTTGAAGTGTTTAGATTGATAAAAATGGTACTATCAATGCAGCAGTTCGTGCTTGATCATGTGGATTAATTTTTTAAATTTTGTAATGTACCACGTGCATTGAAGTGTGTCGCAATATATCATAATCAAAAATTTATGAAGAAGAAGATGATACTACTTTTAAATTGTAAAAGAAGTTTTTAAAAAAAAATTATGTTTGATCCAATTTTTATTTCTTCAAAACTATACAACTTGAATTCATTTTAAATACAATAATTTGCCATAAATCAATGAAATATAATTTCATATAATTCGTTTCCTTTTAATTGATGAATGCTGTAGAAAATTTAGATGGAAAGAAATGTACCATTTCTTCTTGACAACTTTTTCTATCTGCTACGTTGATAGCTCAAACGTGATGGATCACATAACAGGTGGCAAGAAAGAATAATAAACAAATATGTCTGTTCGCGAAAGTAGAATGAACGTTTGAGATAAAAAACTGTAATGGATAAGATATGTGCTTTAAAGTGAACGCTTTGAAATATTGTTATGGCTTCTATAAAATATGATAGCTTGTATAATGCCGATGAAACATGAAAGTTTGATAACGTATGTTGCAATGATAATAACTTTAAGATTGCACTTAATGCTACTGGCGACTTATCGCGAACATTAACATTTAATCAATAAATATTATTTCTGGTTTCGAGATACTAATAATAATTCTTGCGTTTTCTAATCATTTCATAACCTTTAAGTGAATTACAAGAATTTTTGTGTTATTTTAACATTAACATTACCAAAACGTTCAGATGACCGGTTCGTAATTGTTCATGGAAATTTTATAAATTTTTAAAGATGCATTTCTGAGTCTCTTCTGTCATTTTCATAAAATATATGGTTAAAGGTTTGGTTCTCTTGGGGTACGTATCTTTTCAAACATGGATTATTACAAATTCTTTGGTACAAATAGGCACACTTTAATCGTTGGTAGTTTTAGTATTAAATATTAATATAATATTATATGTATATAATATAAAAATTAAATGTTATAATATTATATGTATATAATACATAATACAAATATAAATATTTTAAATTAAATATTCGTAATTCAAAGATAGTTTCAGTGTTAAATATTAATATAATATTACATATATATAATACACAATATAAATATAAATATTTCAAATTAAATATTCCTAATTCAAAAACACCTGGTCCCAGAATATACCAAGTAATAAAATAATTAGTCCACACTGCGTTAAGAATATAATTACTTTAGAATTATAATTCTACCGCGAACAATAACCAAATTTATATAAATTAACGCCCGGATGGTGGATGCAGGGCCATTTTAACCCACAGGACGTCGCGACGCAACGTAATCATCGTTTAGTTATTCTAAAATGTAATATGTGCACATAAAAATATGCTCTAAATTTTCAATGCGATTCATCCTTAACACTTTGAGGACCGATCACGAGATATCTCGAATTTCTTTTCTTTCAATTCATAAAAGTGAAAAGTAATTGTAAATGGGAAGTTTTAAACTTACGTTTAACCCCTTGCGCTACCATTCAGCCGGGCAAAATCTGGGATAAAAGTGTAGGCGGTTGATAATCGACAAACGCTATTTCCAAGATTGTTTAGATTTTAGCACTTATTCCCATTAGCCGCTGTCCAGAAATTCGCGACCACAAGTCTCACTCGTAATATTTATATTCGACCTAAAGTTACGACCATGAGTCTCACTCGTGATGTTCGTATTTGGCTCGAAATTGTGATCACGAGTCGGACTCGTCAAAGTAATGCAATGGATTAAAAACGACCGCTTCATCTGAAAATTGAAATCAATCCCTATTTACTGTAGGTATAAATATTTCGTAAAAGCATGGAAGTAAAAATTTGATTCGAGCGTAACTTCATCCCATAATGAGATTTTAAAAAAAGTTTCGGGTCTTCGATGTGTTAAAATTCTCGTAGTAATAAATGTTCGGTTACGAGTCAGAATAACCCTGCATCTGCACGTTTCAAAGTATCCGACTTGCAAGGGTTAAAATTGGTGGGACATTTTTGTCGCATATAAATACTGCGTTTAATCATGAAAATTACAAAGACTAATGTTT
The DNA here is from genome assembly GCA_019453375.1 of Ctenoplectra terminalis. NCBI lineage: Eukaryota > Metazoa > Arthropoda > Insecta > Hymenoptera > Apidae > Ctenoplectra > Ctenoplectra terminalis. The sequence goes on along the minus strand of SMSQ01013524.1, from coordinate 21,292 downwards.
TAATTACTAGGGGTGGTAGATGGGGTAATTGCGAATGCGGGGTAAATCCGAACATCATATTTCCATGTTTCTTTCCTCCATCTCCCGTTTAACAGCGCGTATACGATATCTTTTTATATGCTTAATGTTGTTGCCTTGTTCAAGGTAGCCTTTTCAAAATAAGACCAGTTCAAATATTTCATAGAATTTGATATAATTTTTGCTTATTTTGTAACTTGATGAAATTTCTTGGTTGCTGTTCGTAATCGTGTTCCGTATATGGTTTGAAAGTGTGAAATTAATTACTATAAATACATGTTTTAAAATGTATTCTATGCCAAAGATTATAGTCTACGAGGCCTCACATGATGCAATTCGGAATTAGACCACGTCGTTCGGTTTTGCTCCAAAAGCTATTCGCAATTACTCCAGCGATGTAAATCCAAATGGGGAAAGGTTTTGTTTCGTATCCAAATTTTAATTTGAATATTATCTCTTTAAAAAATGTGACTGAACTCAAAGATTACTAACTGAAGTTTGAAATGCAATAAACGATGGTCATAAATTTGCCCTACGTGTAACACTGAATAATTTATCGATTACCTTTTTATTATACATTTTACTATATATTGAATATTAATTATACAAATACACAAGATAATTATATACAAGTTTTTTCTAAGCTTAAAACATGAAATAATATAGCTATGTACAGTACTGTGCAAAAATCTTAGACCATTGTATGAGGCCTATCGGAACAAAATTACCTTAATGGCAAAAACCATTCTTTAATTAATTTTTTGGTCGACATAAAAAACCGTATTGAAAAGTTTGTTGCCGATAAACCTGAGAACTTCGGGAAGAATGGAATCTTTAAACTGCTTGAAAGATGAAAAAAGATTGTGGAACAAAATGGTGCCTGTATAATTTAATAAATATGTATCGAAATTTAAATAGCTTGCCTTTTACTTTTTCTTAAAAATTGGCACGAACTTTTCTGACAACTCAATAATATACTCGTGGTACACGTGGAAACTATTGCAAGTTAGTTGTAAAATCGTGCTAAGTTGGCCGAAGAAAAGCGTCGCTCGAAATCAGGTGACGGGGTCTCCACGGAAAGGTAGCCGTTACCTAGATTTGGATGACGTGGCGGTCAATATGTTAAAGGAAAAGTTAAACACGATATTAAATTTTCATGAGAATTAAAAATATTTTTAAATAATATACAATACCGTTATGAAGATAAAATAAATAAACTTATAGTAGCATACTGTTTATTACTGGCAAAAAATGTGAAATATACTACAAGTGATCTAAGACTCGTGCATAATATTATACAAAATGTTTCACTTAACCCTCTATGGGACCGTATGACTTAAAAGTTACAAACTGATGTATCTATATTTTAAAAAATTAATTTTGTTTAGGTATCACTGCACTATTAAATTTGATTACTCTATTACTGTAGCGACACCAGGATCCATCTACAGTAACTATTAGTTAAAACATTTTCAAATCAAAGTGAAAAACTGTAACCAATCGTAATTGTTTCTCCAACAAACAGACAAAATTCGGGCTATAGAGGGTTAAAAAATTAATTTTGTTTAGTTATCACTGCACTATTAAATTTGATTACTGTATTACCGTAGCGACACCACGATCCACGTACAGTAATTATTACTTAAAACATTTTTAAATCAAAGTGAAAAACTGTAACCAATCGTAATTTTTTCTCCAATAAACAGACAAAATTCGGGCTATAGAGGATTGAATTGAACATTTAAATTATTTCCTTTGCTATTGAAAATAAATAAAAAAAATAAATAATAATAATTAAGAGTTATATCATTTCAAAACATGCATATATTAACGACAAAAAAAAGTATCTTGCCATTTAGAATATCACTCAAAGTTCATCGTAATTTCCTTTATACATTTTCCATTAGACGTTTTATTGAAGCAAGACATCCTGTACAAAAGAATTTAAAATTCCTGCACCTATCATTTTCTCCATTTTAAATCCTAAAAGTTATTTGGAAAGAAAAAACAGATATATAGAACGGTTGAAATAAAAATGTCACTTCAATAAAATGGTCCAGCCGGTGCCCGTTGTTTCGAAAGTGTTTACAGCCCTGACGATCCTCTCTCTTAGCTTGGTAGTCGATTGCTCTTTCGCGTGTACGTGGAGCACGTAATCCCATCGCCAAACACGTCCTCCAAATCCAGTCGCTTGGAGAACTTTCACGCGCGTCAAACAGCGCGATTCTACCGGGAGAATCGCGATTTCCTGTCTGTGCTGAAATTTCGTCACTCCTGAATGCACGCTGTCAACGCATTCGATTAATTTCCCGGGAAGCGTAACAATCCTGTCATCGTTAGTGAATTTTGACGCTAAGCTTGGTGGATGAAGCTTCGCGAAGTCGATTATGCAACAAATAACAATGCTACTTGTCAACGGGTTTAATTTGGTTAACGTTATTGTTCAACCTTTTGAACGTCAAGGAACATGATCGCGCTGCTCGTATTTCACGCCTAAAAGTGCTATCGCATTGGTCTATGGCAAAACGTACATTAGCGTTGTTGTTCGAACAAATTTTACAAATTTTACGAATTTTACAAAGTTCAAATTTTGACTCTCGTAATCTTTGCAATGACTATTTCTTACGAGCGACATCATCCAAATAACACGCGCCAATTTTGATGAAATTTTGATATGTTATAGAACTATATATAGAAAAATAATTGACACGTATTTTTTATAATCTGCAAACATCCATGTTGAAGGGATGAAAACAGCCCTAAAAGTAGGGTTGAAAAACACGTTCTAGCGAATATCTCGAANATAAAAATGTCACTTCAATAAAATGGTCCAGCCGGTGACCGTTGTTTCGAAAGTGTTTACAGCCCTGACGATCCTCTCTCTTAGCTTGGTAGTCGATTGCTCTTTCGCGTGTACGTGGAGCACGTAATCCCATCGCCAAACACGTCCTCCAAATCCAGTCGCTTGGAGAACTTTCACGCGCGTCAAACAGCGCGATTCTACCGGGAGAATCGCGATTTCCTGTCTGTGCTGAAATTTCGTCACTCCTGAATGCACGCTGTCAACGCATTCGATTAATTTCCCGGGAAGCGTAACAATCCTGTCATCGTTAGTGAATTTTGACGCTAAGCTTGGTGGATGAAGCTTCGCGAAGTCGATTATGCAACAAATAACAATGCTACTTGTCAACGGGTTTAATTTGGTTAACGTTATTGTTCAACCTTTTGAACGTCAAGGAACATGATCGCGCTGCTCGTATTTCACGCCTAAAAGTGCTATCGCATTGGTCTATGGCAAAACGTACATTAGCGTTGTTGTTCGAACAAATTTTACAAATTTTACGAATTTTACAAAGTTCAAATTTTGACTCTCGTAATCTTTGCAATGACTATTTCTTACGAGCGACATCATCCAAATAACACGCGCCAATTTTGATGAAATTTTGATATGTTATAGAACTATATATAGAAAAATAATTGACACGTATTTTTTATAATCTGCAAACATCCATGTTGAAGGGATGAAAACAGCCCTAAAAGTAGGGTTGAAAAACACGTTCTAGCGAATATCTCGAAATCTATTAGGTTGGAAACTATGAAACGGGCGTTGCGTCAATTCGTGCGGCACATATGAGTCCAATTTTTTGACTTTATTTATTGCACGCAAATGTTTTAACACAGCTGTACGACTAGTTCCTAGTTTAGACCCAACTGTTCGACTAGTTGTGCGTGGATCGGATTCCACAGTCGTCCTTAATTCCTGGTTATCAATATGGGCCGGTGGTCTTCCTCGAGGCTCATTCACGATACTCAAATTGCCAGAACGAAATTTTTCGAACCAATGACGAGCATTTTTTTCATCGGCGGATCCATCTCCGAACGCCTGATTAATATTTCTTGAAGCTTGAGCCGCGGTATGATTTAATTTAAACTCGTACAACAAGAGTAGATGTAAATCGCGTTTCGTTTCCATCTGGTTTAGAATAAAAATAAAATAAAAATGATTTTAATACGATTAAATGTGATATTATAAGTCAATAAATTTATTAGGAACTTCATAAAATTTAAGTCTTGAACATTGCAAATATCACATACGACGATACCTAATAAATTTCAAAGTTCAAAGGAAAAAGAAACAATTTTTTCTTTCTGAGATCTGATTTTAGACAAGATCAATCTAATACTACACGTAGGCTTCTAATTTCTTCTTTTGGGACGTTCTTAGAGAGCGATGATTGCAGGTGGGAATGATTGCAGGTGAAAGCACTAATTATAACTTTTTAAGTGGTTTTATGAATTTTGTATTCTCGTTGCAAAAATCTGTCGTATAGAGTGTGCAAGCATGCAAGGCGGGAATATTGTCCTCAATTCAGGAAAATCATTTCGAGACTCGATATGTACCTATGTACTTCAACTTTCTACAAAATCAAGTAAATTCAAGTAAATTCATGACGTTTCGAGTATTAACAAATGAAAAGAGCTCTAAAGATCTTTAAATTCTAATTTACATAATTAGAATATATAATAGCTGCCGGTAACTTACTAAAGAAATTGTACAAATTGTACAAATTGTACAAATTGTACAAATTGTACAAATTGCTGACATATAAAGGATAAAACTAGTTTACAGTTTGCTTTAGGTTCAGGACATTTGACATAAGGTTGTAGCATTTAAACTGGAAAGAATTTTTGAAAATAGAATTTACTTTTTTTCTTTTTTTTTAGCTCACTAATGGTAGTCAGTTCGTGTAATTATTTTTTATTGTACTTTTTTTAATAAAGTTTCAAATTCTTAGTGATTTTAACTATTAACTGATTTGTATTTCGAATCTATGATTTAAAATTTGAAAGCAAAGCAAAACAAAGCAGTCATTTGAAAGCAAAGTAATCGTTAAGTACCGACTATCGATACTTTATAATTTACCAATTTCAGTTCTCGAAAAATGTTTATCCTAGTCTTATTTTCCTTTTCATTTATTTAATGTTTCAATTTATGTTTTAATTAAGCTTTAAAAATAAAACAGCTTTTGTTACGCAAACATCAGTTTAAAAAAATCGATTTAACGCAGTCTTTATAACTCTGTTTTATTATGATAATAATTACGTTACGCTTATAAGTTATATAATATTAACTCTGCATATAAAAAACGAATCATTGTTATCTATAAAACAGTTAGAAAATTTAGAACTATTAAAACTTTTCTTCCTTTATAAAACAAAGTGGTCGCTAATTACTTTACAGTTAATGTGGTCACTTTGAAGTAAACCATAAATAAATAAATAAAGAAAAAATAAAATCTCTTACAAAATTTTAATTTTAACATTAGAAGTATCGACAATTAAAGTATATTTTTTGTATCAAAGAAAAATCAAATAAACTAAAAATATATACAGGTAACCCTCGTATAACACGGTAGATTGGTTCCTAGAAAATGCCGTGTTAACACTAGAACTCCCTACGATTAAAGTAAACCAGTTTGTACCAAAGAAACCAAAATGGTTTGGAAACTGCAAGAAAAATAACTCTTTCTTCAATTCTTAAAAATGTATCGTTCTTAATTTATAAAATTCATATGAAAAATTACAATGAAGTCATTTTAACCACTTCGATAGTTCTGGTGCTAAAAACAAAAGGTGACTTAGCAGTTCAAACGTACAATACATTATTGAATAAAAATATTTTCTTTTATAGTAAAAAAATCGCTTTTTATTTACATGTTAACCCTTAGCGCTTTGTTGGTTCCGCTACGGAGACATCCATCATTTATTTCGTAGCTCCGATGACTCTCCTACGGAGACATTCTCTATTTAACATAATTAGTCTCAATTATTTAAAATGTATCGTATCAGGATGAGTCAGAAAATAAAAAATTTATGCTTTATTTACAAGAGAAAGATAAAATGAATAAAAACAAATCTTTCCACAAGCACTTGTAATTTTTTTCCTTCAAAATAAAACTTCTTTTTCTAAGACACTCCGCTACAAAAGTGTGTCGAAGTCGTTGGTAGGCAGTGATAAAGAAACGCGTGGAGCGCAAAGGGTTAAAACCCGCGCGAATTTTTACACCTGTTAAAATCCAACTGAAGCAATATACATAGTACAATTTAATGCACCACTATAATACAATTTAGCTTAACTACAAAGTGTGCAGTGTATCTAAATATTCGACAAACTGTGTTCTTCAGAAGTGATGCACTTCCATTGACCACTACTGTATATTTTTGACAAAAACTCACGGAAAATTAGAAACGTACCACAGTGAATTTAAAAAGCTTCTATAAAAAATTATAAAGTAATTTTGACCGCTTCGATAGTTCTAGTGTTAAAGACATTTAAGCTGTGATATTCAAGTTAAGTAGAATTATGTTTAAAACATGTTTTAAATTGATTAAATTATATAAATGTGATCATCTTTAACTCTCTATGGCGCCTTGTGACTTAAGAGTTACATATTCATGTATTTATATTTAAAAAAATTTATCTCATTTAGTTATCACTGTACTATTAAATTTTGTTACCGTATTACTGTAGCAATACCACGATCTATCTATAGCAATTATTAATTTAAAAATTTTGCAATCAAAGTAAGATACTGTAATTAATGATAGTTCTTTTCTCTGAAAAACAAATAAAATTCGGACTATAAAGGGTTAACAGAACGTAGCAAATTTTTCACCGTTAGCGGTCGTTGAATTTCTAGAAACTGACGATCAGCGATCCGATACCAGAGATCGCTTTTCGATGTTGGAATTAGTAATAGGCGGACAGGGCTAACGTTGTTAAGCGATTCGTAGCCATGTTTCGTGCACCTCGTTTCTTACTGTTTCTACTGATTTTAAAATAAAGCTCACTAGAAAGGTCAACATCCTGCAAGTCTTTACATCGCAGAAAGATCAATATTTTGTTATCTCACAGATCCTGAGCATGTATCCCAGGGATCTCTGAATTCGATAAAAGTTTAGTTTGTTATTTATACTTTATTCACAAGGAATTTTACACGCTCAAATTGTTTAAAATATATGTTACGATTTTTGATTGGGACCGTATACAATTTTGTCAGATAAAAAATTGTTTTAAACGAAGTTATTTTACATATTGGAAATTAAAATGTATTTTGTAATATTGGAGCTATTCTTACTCTCTCTAAAATGAGTGGAAGAATTTTCGTGAAATTTGTTCAATTTCAATACACATTGTTTTACCTTCGTTTGTATATTTTCGCAATTTTTATTTTATCCCGGAACCAGGTTTCACGTATTAAATATTCCATTGAATGCCGCGTATGTGCGATGTCGATGCATTTCGTTCATATTTTCTTACAAAATACCGCGTATTACAACATTCTGAAAGATTATCATTGTCGAAAGCTTCCGCATCGGTCGAACGTTTCGAAAGCCGATAGTTTCGATGTCACGAATTATCATAACCAGTGCATTCGTCCGTCTTCTTCCATTTATCAGTGAAAGTTCAAGGAAACGTCTTAGACGGCTGACACGGTTAAAAGTAGCGATGGGTATAAGCGGACAAAAAAAAAAATCTTCGAACTGAACGAGAAATTGTTTCGATATAATTCATTCGATAAATCACGCGATATCAAGACATAATTTACATTTTCTCGTAAAAGAACAAAGCACCGTTACTTCTTACTTCAATCTTATTCTCAGTCTCGCGTTACCAACGACGCGGGTCGCTTCTTTTATTCAACTCGATTCATCAACGTTTAAACGATCGTCAAGTTTATCTCGTTGTATATGACGCATACAGGCGGACGTTGAACAAATAAGTCTCGTAATAAAGCGTGCAACACAGGGATCCTTGACTTTGCAGTTTCTCTGCGACGCGATCGTAAATCTTAGCGATCGTAGGGACAAGTGTCGTTATTACGACAGGTGCGTCAAATTTACTTGGTGCTTAAAAGCTCGCTGCTAAATGAGCGGCATACATCTGACACGCGAGACGCGGTGCATTACAATTTGTAAGCGAGTTTAGCTACGGCTGATCTTGTGACAGAGGATAAATGCGCGTATATGGAATTTGCTAAATTGCCGACTACCGCTCTTGACCGCAGTTATAAACTTGCCGAATGTATCGTTGCTGGTTTTGTCATTTTTACACGCTGCTCTACTCCCGTTATCTGTGTAAACGGCACACGTGTTCTAGCTTCTGTGCTCGACAAATCTGGATAACGTTGTTTGCATACATTTTTAAGTTATTATTACTCAACTATGCATGTTTATTTAGGTATCGCGTATCAAAGTATGCAAAATATGTTTGCAATGTATGCACCGACGACGATAGTCCACGTATTACGTATTTGTGTTGATGCGTGAGTATGCGCGATTTAAAAGGAAAGAATAAAAATGACACGAGAGAGGAGCTGTTAATTACTTACTTTTTAAGAGATATGTCATGTTCGGTCAATCACAAAAGTTGATACACGCATTATAAATTTTAAATGTAACAAAGACATTTGATGCAGGAATCTTTTATATCAAGTTGTGCGTTAATTAAGAACTTGGTAAAATATAAATTAGTTTCACAGTCCTCTAATGATTGCTTTGTTGTGAGTCCAATTTTTTAATATACAGTTTAGTTATCATGGACATTTTTTTTTTATTATTTGGAAAATGTGTTTTTATTATTTTTAAATTTGGATAATGCTGTTTGAATTTTTTTTTTTTTTTTTTTATTTGAAAATCGTGTTATTGTTATTACTGATAAATTTGATTAACACGCTTTACGGTCTTTTTTGTTCCGTGATTATGTTATTATTGACAAATTTCAAGACTGTTAAAATAAAAAAAAATTTGGATAACGCATTTTCATACGTATATTCTTTGCTTTTAGGTCATATTAATGATAAGTTTGGATAGCGTTGTTTATATTTCTTCTTCTCCTTTTTTTTTGAATTGAACTTCATACTGCAACTGAAAGGTACGCTTTTTCTATGAAAATACTATTGCAGTTTCCACGTGCCCATTTCAGAGGATCTTTCGCTTGTTTCATTTTTTATTCGCAAAAGTGTACACGTTCGGTTTTTTTGCAACTCGAGACAAAAAGCTAGGACATTAAGTTAATTTTAAAGTAAATACTATTAAAAAAAAAAAAAAAAAAAAAAAAAAAAAAAAAAAAATACTGTACCGTATTTTATCAATTAAATTTGTTAAGAACAAATACTGCAGTTCGTGTAATACAACTCTGTTATTTCATTTCGGAGGGATTAAGCGATAGCGTATTCCCTAAAAAAAGAACTCTTTCGTATTTAACGGACTTTTTACGAATTCAATCTCAGTTCATAACAGCAAAAAGGTATTAAAATTAATATTAAATTGCTAACGACAATAAAGTGAAATTTATATTTTCCAGTTTTTCACGTAGCAAATGAAACTGCAGAGACACTTCCAGCACGCATGCAGCCCTTAATTACACAATTTTACATTCACGCTGTAAAGCACAATTGATTTTTCGGGCTGGAACCCGAGAATGAATAGTATACCATTTGTTAACGATCTGTTATCGATTTATCGGCGACTGCCTCTTTGGTTCTTCGCTTCTTTGAAATTCTATTCACATGCACGAGCCTCGTACACGCATGCATACGCAAAAATGTCGTTTTTATTCCCACACAAAGCATGGCATAAATTGCGGCGTACCTATTGCTCTTTCCCTCCTACAATGGTAACCTTTTTCATAGCGGTACAGCTATTCGCGATACATTATACGACATTAAGAATAATAATAATTGGACGCAAATTATAATCGCGATATACACTACCGTTTATAATATTGTCAACCTGCATTTATTTTAGTACGGACTTATTTACTGTATAATAGTGTATAGGCCATAGCAGGGTTAATGAAACGCTGGGTCACAGAATGCAAACATTGTAGTACCATTTTTTTTATCTTTATTGTTTATTTCAAATATAGAAACAACTATTTTTTTTTTTTTTTTATATGAAATATTCTCTATTAAAATAGATTTTTATTCGCTATGAATTTGAAGAAGAAAAATTTTATCATGTTTTATATGCGATGAATTTAAGAATGTTCATTTACAAACAGTTTTTAACCCTCTATAGCCCGAATTTTGTCTGCTTATTGGAGAAAAAATTACGATTTATTACAGTTTTTCACTTTGATTTGACATTTTTTAAACTAATAATTGCTATAGATAGATCATGGTGTCGTTACGGTAATACAGTAATTAAATTTAATAGTGCAGTGATAACTAAATAAAATAAATCTTTTAAAATATAGATACATTAGTTTGTGTCAAAATGACTGGTTCGTAATTTCTTATAAAAATTTTATAAATTTTCAATGATATATTTTTGGGGATTTTCTATGACTTTTTGTAAAAAATATATACAAAGAATTGTTACCCTTATTATAGATACTTTTTCAAATACCTGTCATTTTTATTTCTTTGATACAAATAAGTCTACTTTAATCCCTGGTAGTTCTAGTGTTAATCCTATTTTGCAATATTTAAATCAACATATCTTCTAAACTGATAGTTCTTTCAGATATTTTTTTTACAAAGAATAGAGAACAGCGTTGATTAATTCATTAAAAAGGTCTTATTTTTTTAAAATTGAGGTCACTTATTTGTTTCGTAATAGAAAAAAAGATTTTCGAAATTTTAATCATTGCAATTTATGGATGACTAAAAATTAATTACTTTTATGTTAAAGAACCAGCAGTTAAAAATTCGTAGATACAATTACGCGGTATTTTCTGTATAATTTAACGTATCTTAACACACACTGTCGCTCATAATTTTCCGCACACTGATAAATTTGTCAACTCGATCAATTTCTAGCGATGTACATAAATGTTACAAAAACATATCAATTAAACACAATTTAATGACTGAAAATAATATTTACTGCCTTTTTAAGGAATCGACTTATTTTCTAATAAAAATTTTTAACCGTCGAATAGTGCACATTTTATCTCAAACTATTCTCTAATCAGCGATAATGTTCAAAATTCATTAACTGTCAATCTTCATTTAATTTTTACAATTATAAACATTTGATGCATTCCGGTCACCAATAACCACCGAACCGCTACGGGAGAAACAATCTGCGGTCACATACGACCACCGCGGCGGTTAACGTGTTAATAAAATATGTATTCTTTTAAAAATTGTTATGAATTAATTGAATTTTACACGCAGTTAGTTTAATAGGATTTTGTTTTATGAGGTGCGATGTTTGGTTACGATCTAGCTCATCGCTTCTCGATCGTAAACGTGGATTCTAGTCCCGTTTCGGAGTTTGACTGGGAGAGTTAGATTAACCCATTGACTACTGTTGGCGCCAATTGGCGTCCGAAACATATTGGTTTCCCGGTACTGTTGGCGCCTATTTGCGTCCGACACATGTCGACTTCCCGGTACTGTTGGCGCCAATTGGCGTCCGAAACATATTGGTTTCCCGGTACAAATTTCGCTTGTTTCGCCCGCTTAAAAATTTTTCAGTATTTTGAATATTTTAATACTTTACCGACCGGTTCATTCGAGCGCGGATACGTCGCTAACACCGGCTCGTTTTTGGCTATCGTCCGGAAATATAAGCGCTTATTCTTGCAACTCTTGTTTTTCAATGGAAATTTATGAGAGTGCTTAGTATATCGTTCCTCTTGTTGTAGGGTAATTAAATTTAAAAAAAATTTTTATTTTTCATAATGTTAATGTTAAACAGCAAGCGGTAGATAAACGTTGGCTGTAAAAATCCGATTAATAGGCTCCAGGTCGATGAGCGTTAGTTGCAAAAAGCCGATTAATAGGCTCCCGGTTGGTAAAATGTTAATATACTTCCTCAGAAATGCATGTGGGATCCGCCTATTGCCCGAGTCTTCCTATAGGATATCTCGGAAGGGAAACCCTGACGGCAGGATAAATTACGAGNCCTATTGCCCGAGTCTTCCTATAGGATATCTCGGAAGGGGAACCCTGACGGCAGGATAAATTACGAGACGGCACGACAATAATTAATAGTAATAAAAAATATATTTGAGTGTACGATTTCTTTCGAGGCTGAACGCAGACTGTCTCGCCACGCCGATCTTCCGTTGTTTTACCATTCCTCCGCTCGCTCACTCATCTCTCCACGCACTCTCTCTCTCTCTCTCTCATTCGTCCAGCTCCTCACATGCATGTCTAACGAAAAATTTTGCTATACCCGGTGGACGTCGCGAGTGAATTCGTACCGTACCGTACGGCCAGTGCGTGCCAAAGTCTGCCGTAGTCAAAGGGTTAATGATGCCGAAAAATCTACTTTTCTCCAATTATGTTCTTTATTTTGAAACTATAGCGTCGATGGTTGGAATGGATCTGCCGGTTTTTGGGCGTTGAAGGAAAAACGTCGGGAAAAGGGAATGTAGGGGTTGCAGGTAACAGAGTGGAGCAGAAGGGACCGTTGGAAGGAACGAATTGGCCATTGTAAATGCAATATTTGTACGTGTACGGTATAATTATAATAGTGACTAATGATAGTGATAATAGCATAGGTAATAATAACAGTAATAACCACAATAATAGTAATAGTAATAATGTAGAAATGTTGAGTTACGGACAGGTAGATAAATCAAATTAAACGAGAAATGTAAAATTAAAATTTATTTAACATAGTGTGAAATTTATTTAACATACAGCAATGATACGCTGTATTTGATAACTCCAAACTCTTAATCTCGCTTTTCACTCTCTTTCTCTCTCTTTCTCCTTTTCTCGACTCTCAATATTAGACTTATTAGAGATATAAGATATTAATATCCTTTTCGTTGAATAACATTGACACCCGTTTTGTTGTTACCAGGCATTCAACAAATGTTTATCAAAAGTAGTTAAGTTCAGTTTGCCTCTGTCAACACGTTCTCGCAATCCCGTTCAGTCTTTACATAATTTATTTATTGTATAAAGTGTTCGCCTCGATCCTCTACCTCTAACAAGACTAACTCGCACGTGCATTTTCTCCCGCCATATATTCAAACATTCTCTCTCTTTCCATTTCTCGATCTCTTTCACCTTGTCCAGGTATTCTCAGAAAATATTCATACACACGATAATCTTGATCACGCGGTGCAAACACTTTTTTTTGGTATCAGTATCGCACTGTCCCCAGATACTCTTCATTCGCACATCTATCGCTCTAGATTAAACATTCGCTTCAGATTCACCATTCCCATAATTATAATAATAATAACAATAATAATGGTGATGATGATGTTGACGGAATGTCGCGGTAATTATAACAACAATGTAGCATTGTAGGAATTTCGGAGGGTCGTGGGACGTAACAGAGGTAAAATTGGTACTGTACCTTCGCAATGCGATTTTCCCTTAAAAATGTTCTATGATAATTTGATTATGGATTTTCATGCAAATTTATATTTTTGAGAATATAGTAAAGAAAGTAGAATTTCTTTACTGTATTAGAAAATTGTTTCACCTACCAGATATAAAAAATACCATAATTTGGATTCTTTTTTCATATTACGTGTATTCTGTGCAATTCTTCACTTTTAAGTTTTTTATAAATAAACGAAAATACGCAATGTAACGGTAATAGTATATATATGCGGTTACGTACACTTTAGCGGCCACTGTACGAATAATATTTTTCTTCGGTATTGATTTATTATATTACGATGCTTGAATTCTTGCAATTCAAATATTATTTATTTCTTATTAATTCTCCAATAAAGAGACTCCATTATAATCGACGTAATTTTACTAACAAAATGTGTAAGTTAATTTATGACAAAGCTTTGATTATCACGATTTCTGAAGCAAAGCTTTTTGTTTCGGAAAATTATTTAAATATTTAAAAATGTGATAATACGTAAAAGACAGTTTCAGAGAACAGAGAGAATATGGCAAGATTTCGTATTTCAATTTTTCTTTTGCAAATTTGTTTAAAATATAATTAATTCGGGAGTTTATTCAATTCATTATAATCAAAGTTTGGTTTGATTATGAATAAGAAAATATAAGTTGTCTATAGTTTTCTAGTTTTATCCAAAAGTTAGGAATTAACCCGAAATCTACCAAGGTGGTAAAAATGATCGATTCTTAATTTTTCATAGAAATTTTATAAATTTACTTCGGTACATTTTCAGCGATTGTTCGTGATCGTCTGTAAAAAATATGAATAAAAGTGTGCTTCTCTTGCATTATATTTTCCTTTTTAATACCTTTCGTTGTTATTTCTTTGATACAAGTAACTGTACTTTAACCGTTTGAGTGCCGAGAAGCGCGATCGCGCTGCTCAGATCGAAGTCTAAAAGTGCCACCGCATCGATCTATAGCAATACGTCACTAGCATTATTGTTTGAAAAAATTTTACAAAACTGAAGTTTTTGCTCCGGCAATCTTCGCAGTGACTATTTTTTAACACAGAAATGAAGGAAAGCCGTGTACACAATCAATTTTGATTTGATATATTTTTATTTGTTTCTGAAATACGAAAAGCGCGATCGCGTCGCTTGGCACTTTTCGACTTGATTTTTTATGTGACCCGTGGCACTAAAACGGTTAATATTCGGTAGTTTTAGTGTTGATCTTGATCATTAGTGTTGATAATTTCTTGATGTTGATAATTAGTGTGTATAAAACAAATAGACTGCTTGATAGTGTAATATTTCACTAACAAAATAAATTATTACAGTGATAACAAAATAAAACGTGTAGGCATTTTGGATCGATTTATAGCTTGGCCTGCGTCTCTTGACGAGTGATAGAGACCGTGCCCAAGTGTCCATCGATTAGGACCACGGTATCTTTTGTGCTTTCGTGTAGAACAGTTCGCTGTTAGCTTTGGAAATATCCAAACACAGAACAAACCGTTTTCTACAGCATCCTGATATGAGTTAATCACCTTAGACCACCTTCTACAAATAAGAATTAAAAATCATTAACCCATTTGCATCGTTAGCGTATATATACGCTCAATTTTGCTGGTCACTATCACCGGAGCCGTATGTATACGCACAACTTTGTTGGTCACTATCATTATTCGTTAGCTAAAAAATAGGAATGGATGGTGTTGTTGGAGATGAAAGTAGTAATTCCGATTATAGCGAAGACGAAATTAGGCCACTGAAACGAAGACGAATCATTGAATATAATAAAAAAAGAAATTGGCGATAAAGACCTTCTCTTCATATTTCCTTATGATGCAAATAGGTTGATATACGACCATGCAGCTTCTAATTGGCATGGTGTTAAAAAGTACCGATAATATACAAGAAGAAAAAAAAAAAAAGAAAGAAAAAGAAAAACAATCATGCTATTCTGCGAAGAGTAAGATTAATCTACCTCGTGATATAAAAATCGTTAAAAGTAATAATCAATTTATAACCACAATTACACGGTAGAACCCGGCACGTTTCAATCAAACGTTTATCTCCAACCAACCTAATATTTCCACGCATTAATACGTTTCCGCGGCTGAAATGATTATACGTGTACGGTAAAACGTTGATTATAATTTGTAACGCTGTCCCTTTCCGCGTGGCTTTCTCCGCTCCCGTGGCTCGACGTCGTGTTTTCTCTTTTGTTCGAAACGCGTGGTTCTCATTTATATGCGTACACGGCTTTGCTTGCTTTCATACCACGTCCCGCTGCTCGAAACGTGTAAACGCGCTACTCTTCGCGATGAAATGGTCCCGCAATTACCAGTTTCCTGCAATGTGTACCGCGGTTTTTGCGCATCGATGCTCGTGCTTCTTGTTTGACCCCTTCGTGTCTGCACGCGCCAATGCATTGTTCACGCACCGTTCGCAACTTGCTTAATGACTACTTTTTTCTTTCTTTCCGTTTTTTTTTTTTCCTTTTTTTTTTTTTTTTTTTTTTTTTTTTTCAATCTTTATAACTGAATTGTTATTTGGGCTGAAGTACGTTTTAACGGACTCAGAATTATTGAACTTTTTTTTTTGTCAATTAATAGTTTTCGATACGTAGAATTGAAAAATGCAAGTCTGAATTTTAGGCAGTGGCGGATTTAAGGGGAAACGCACCAGGCGCGCATCTCGTGTTCAAAGGGGTCTCGAAATTTTTCATATTTTTCTTTTTTTTTTTTTTTTTTTGGTATAGTGGAAAGTTAGGGAAACATAATTTAGTTTCATAAAATTCAATCATTTATGTATTCTTCCGCATTTGAATTTGGAATATTATAATTGCTATTATATTTGATTAAATAAAATTCATAATTCAATATTTAAGTTTTTATTTTATTAGATTTAATGTTTAGGGGGGCTCCAATTTTGCGTCCGAGGGTGAGTTTAGAAATCCGGAGGTTCAAAAGTTATGCGTGTTTAAAGTTGAGCGTTTTTAGCGTATCTGATAAGTTACTTTGACAATACGTTGGTTTGTATTCATTATCTAGCTGGTCTACACTTCTTCTAGTTATAGTGTTTCTAACTAATTTATGTAAATTTCAGTTGGATTCGAGATCGTTTTAAATGCGACCGGCTACGTTTTCAGTTGTGTCTTTGTTTGATGAGCATAATTTCACCAACATGGCGTCAAAGTTAACTGTCAAATATTCTAAAAACGATAACTTTACGTATGCATAACTTTTAATCCACTAGATTATTAAAGTTAAGACCTGCATTTTTTAATTCCATGCATCGAAAATTATTATTTTACTAAAAAAAAGTCCAGAATTTTGTGTCCGTTAAAACGTACTTTAATTGTTATTTGCTTATGAGAAAAAAAAAATTGAAGTTAATTATATAGTTGCTTAGCATTGATGGTGGCGTAACTTAAAAAATTTAAATTTTAAAGGAGAGACGTTTTAAAATTTATTTCGAAAATACCAAGTACAGGTCTTATTAATTAATTAATTATTAATTAATTATTGTGGTTTTTAGAACATTTGATAAAAATAGAAGCATAATTTAGACCTTGTGTTTAACAGAAACGAATTTGAAAGTTTTTGCGTCGTGTCACTATTATTCTCAAATGAAACTTTAACCTCCTGTGAATTCTACAAAGTAACGTGTATTTAATTAAATTGTTTCCATATGATTCTATGCATATTTCTTAAGAATTAATTAATGTAACTATTCTAGGTTTATAGAAGATTTTATAGTTACGCGTATTATGTTTGTACAAGTTTCATAGTTATGTCTGTCAAACTGATAATTCTAGATAATTTTCAACGATATTTCTCATTTAATTCTCATCGATAATTCTAGAATTAATAATGCGTATTTTGGCCGTCGGGATAATAATTATTGAAAGAATGAAGAGTCGAGAAAAATCGTTAGCTTTCATGATATTCGAATAAAATTTCGTTATTTATATCAAAAATTAATTAATTGCCAGTTGCAGGGTGTGTGGGTATTTGTGGTAGAATTTAAAATTGATTCAGATTATCGGGTATTAACTAGCTGCTTCGAAAAGTTTAATTTTCACCTGCCGCAAATTGACTGGTCGATTTGATATCATGTTTATACAAGGTCTCTTAATTTTAAACAAACAAATTTCGCGAATATATTCTATGAGTGGAAACCAAAAAGAAAATTTCTATAAACATAAAAAAGTCACGCAAGAAATATGAAAACTAAAGACGAGTTCGTTGTTGACACATCACTAGATGATGTAAGTAATGTCAACGGTGTTTATATGAAATGTAATCACGTACGCATAAGATAAACAATAAAAAAAATCTTATTGAACAAGGAACAAGGAAGAAACTTATCGAACCAGGAAAAAGAGATGATATAAAAAAATGAAGCGCTCTTAGAAAATCGAATTCATTCAAATTCCGCCCTTCATTAGTATTTAGTCGAGCAACTTATAAATACATTAATAATAAAATAGTAATAACAAAATAAAAACAAAAATATAGATTATTAACCCATTCGCTGCCAAGCCTAAATTATATGAAGTCATTCCCATTGCCATTTATATTTTTAGTGTTATTGTTTACCAAAGCTTCGTTATTTCTTGGTAAGAGCACATATATTATCATACATAATCATTTGCAAGCATAAAACTAAAAACGAGTATACTCGTCTTGGAAATGCATGGCAGTCTGCTAAAGACGAGTATACTCGTCCTTGGCAGCGAATGGGTTAATACACTTGAAATAGTGTACTAATGTTCTAGTTTAAGTCTCATAAAATAAAAGAATTCTTTTTTTTTAACTTTCTGTTAGAAATCAAGCATGTATCAATCGACTTTAATTTTCGTACTTTTTCTATAACATTTTTCTAAAGCGTTTGATAGACTACGTTTATACAAACTCTTTTTTTTTTGTTTCTACACATGGAACATACCGACAAAGTTTGTTCGTTTAAAACTGAGGCAACCAATATCATATAGGCACAGGAAATTTCATGCGTATCATTTTTTTTTAAACTTCAAACTAAATAAAAGATACGTAGGAATAGTAGCGTATATTGAAGTGCTTTTAACTAACTAAAACTATGTTTCATTGACTTTTTTATATTATTTTCCGGCTAAAGGCCGAACCAATTGGAAACGAGGTCCCATCGTATTGGTGCGGCCGAAAACTTGAGACCTAGGTTTCATGAGAGGTCTCTCCCTCTCACACACACCAAAACATTCTCTACCTACAGATACTATATTAGAATTAATTGTATTCCCTACTAGTATCTTTTGGGATAACATGTATCCGCGGTAATCCAGTTTTCTCGCGAGAAAGCGCGCGCGAAGTAGGCTGTCGCATACGCGGGTCGCGTGGTCTATAGAACAGTTGTATACACGAAAAAATATTAATTATATGTTAACAACGCGTTTTTGAGACATGCTGCATAGTCTATGTCCGTTCTAGAGTATTCAGGAATAATGTTTTAAAATTTGAGGAAGATCGGCTGAATAGTTCTTGAGTTTCGCGCGAACATAAAAATCGGTCCTCTTTGTATAACAGTATAGATCTGATAACTATTATAGATCTCCACGAAGCAAATAATATTGAAGTTATCAATAAGTAACTGAATTCTAATACACTTTTTGCAAAAATATATATACTTTATACTATTAATACATTCTGTGCCCAGAATAGGTCATTTAGACCACATTTTTTAATTCTAGCGTTGACACCGCTCCCGTTACACTTTCTCGTGCGGTCCTTCAAAGAATTTACATTTTGACTTTTAAAAATTCCTACAGTGTCCCGTAGCCTCATTGTACAGTAGGCGTGTTAACTCAATTTTTGGAAATGATGTCGACATCATAGATAATCTTTTTCCACATATATTTTTCGCTGTTTTTTTAATAGTATTTCTATTAATCAGTGTTTTATTTCTGTAATTTTTTTATACAAGGTTTGGTTTGTTAACAGAGAGATAATCTGAGTTCATCATTCAGTGTTTGTATCATCGTAAGTTTCTTAGATGCGGCCCGCGCAACATTTTTTAATTTCTAGCTGTCCGTTGTAAAAAAAGGTTGCTCGTCCCTGTTCAGTAGAGTATAAAACATGCTAATAGTCACGTGCAATCTACAAATTATGAAAGGTATGTAAAACTTAAACCGTCAAACCTTTAGTGTATAATCTCCTATATCACTTCTATAATAGTTTCTCAAACTTAACCCTCTGTGGCGTTTTGTGACTTAGAGCTTGCATATCAATATATCTATATTTAAAAAATTTTATTTTACTTACCGTTAATTGTCACTGTCCTATTTTGATTACTGTATCACTGTAGCGATACCAAAGAGTTCATCTGTAGCAATTATCGGTTTAAAAATTTCCAAACCAAAGCGAGGAACTGCAATGAATCGTAATTTTTCTTCTGACGAGTAAACAAAATTTGGGTCGTAGAAAATCAAGCTATTGGGTTGTTCGGAAAGTAATTTCGTTTTTTCCCGATAGAGGATTTAATTGTATTTTTTTGCACCCAACTTCACACTTAAGCCGCATAATCATTATATGTTTTGAGAGCTGATACAGCAAGGTTTGTGTGTGAAAAAGTCCATTTGATTCTAGTGCCCTTTTAAATATGGAGAGCAATAAGCAGCATTTCCGTCATATTTTACTTTTTTACTATAGAAAAGGTAAAAATGATGTTCAAGCCAGAAAGAATTTAACCGATGTGTATGAAGAAGATGTGTTGACGGTACGCCAGTGCCAGAACTGGTTTGCAAAATTCGATCCGGAAATTTTGATGTCGAAGATGCACCACGTTCTGGAAGGCCGGTTGAAGCTGATAAAGACAAGATATAGGCATTAGTTGATGCAAACCAGCGAATAACAACACGAAAGATGGCGAAAGATGCTGAACCAGAATGGCCAATATATAATTTAATCAAATATTTCTTCGTTATACGAAAATTGTCTTTCATTTTCACCAAAAAAAAAAAAAAAAAAAAAAAAAAAAAA
>SMSQ01013513.1:10664-31524 GCA_019453375.1 Ctenoplectra terminalis | reverse complement strand
TTTTTTTTTTCCTTTTTACTTTCCGTCACTGTTCTATTCAATGACCTATAAATTAATGAATAATAGAACGAACTGAATTCTACTTTTTATAATAAATTCACCAAAGTGTTTTAACAAAAGAACTCCGAGCTGAAGGACCCATTGAAAAGTTAAAAAAAGAACCATACCCTATTTCCGATAGAGAAGTGATTAAGTGTATTGCCGTGTTCGATAATAGAGTTCGCTCTTTTAACCCGCACCCTCCCTATCATCAACAATTTTCCGCTGGTAGGGCTACTATGCCAATAACAATGGTCGTCATCGTAAAGCTGGAAAATGGGGACCAATACTGCCGGCCGGGCATTTTCAGCCCTTGAACTGCCAATAACCTGTCAACATCGGCACTAGTGTCTCTGACCGGTTGTATATAGATTATGCGAGCCTCTGTGAAAACTTCCGGGAGATGAAGACCGAAAAGGGGTGTGAGGACGTTATTGGAAAAATGTATTCGAGAAAATCCTTTTCTTTTACACCGGTGCTTCCGCGAAACTGCTTCTTTTATATTAACGTGGATGAATTTTCTGAATCGCGCGAATCGTAAAAAATATTCATCCTCGACATATGCTTTGGTACATTCAATTATTCTTTTTTAGAATCGAAAAATTTAATAAAATTGATTGGAATCGTAACGATAGGAAACGGAAATTTATTACAATTAAAATTGTGACTTAAAGCTTAATATCGATACTGAACATTTGTAATCAAATTTAACGATGCTGTTAAATTTTTTATTCAATTTTAATGATAGTGATTCGGCACTCTTTACCGTTAAAACAGCGGTATTAAATCTTTAATCGGAAAAAATTGAATTTCCAATTTTCCTGCGAAATTCCACTATGTTCACAATTCAGCAGCTTTAGGTACATTCCTTCGTTTCCCTTCCACGTTGAAACAGGCTTACGGAATCGTTTGTTTATGGCCTGTATCCGACACCATGAAACACGATCGTACTGTGATTCTCCAATGAAGCTCCAGAGAATTCTGGAGAGGATCAAGCCGGACCTGATACCTTTGACGTGGTTAAGCCCTGTATTTGCAGAAATTTCTACCTAGATTTCCGTGTGGCTCTTCTAGGACCGAGTAGCTCTTAAATGAAACGATTACGAAGCGCGTTTAAAATCCTTTCAAAAATTTAATGTCATAATTTCTTCTCATTTCACAAATCGTCCCGTGAAACTCTTTTCTTTTCTTTCTTTTTTCAAACACGTTCATATTTCAAACGATCTTCTTAAAATTATTTAAACGAAACTTTGTCGGAAGAAGACCCGTGTTCCGGAAGATGAAAAATTGAACAACCCAGCACCGAGAACTAATCTTTAAGCTTAAAAAAAGATTGAAAAATCACGGAAGATTATTTTCAATGATTTATCAAGCGTACTCTCGTACTCGTTACTATTGATATAAATTACGGGAACAAAAGTACGTCGATGAGAAACGAACGGAAAATAAAATAAACAGTTCGTCCGGTAGTATCGTGAAACGATCAATTACACCAGGGCGTTGTGTCCATCGAATTACCGCGCAATTATTGAACGGAGGAATTCCAATTAAGAAAGCGAGCGCGAACGCATTAATTACACGGCGATAAGGAAGTTTTGAAGCTCGCTTCTTCCCGCCGAGGATCGGTTGAGCTGTAAATTTCAGTCAGCTTCGAGTATCGAGTAAAAACGATCGCATCTCAAGACGCATTAATTTCTCCACCGGTCCAATCTAATCGGGGCTTAAACGTTTTTCATTGAAGGATCCGTGAAGGTGATCGTGCCACGAGGATAACTTCAACCCATCGAGGCACTCTCTCTTTTCCCTGTTCTTTCTTACTCCGTTCAACTATCGAGCAAATGAGGAGGCAAAAAGGTGAACAAAAGGGGATAAAGACAGGCGGAAACCGACGGTAAGGGAGGAAAAGGGGTTGAAAGGGGGAGGAAAATGAGAGGAAAAGGGAGGAAAAAATGGTTGGAAGGGAGAAAGATGGGATCCGAGTGATTTATCGAGATCAGTCGGAGAAAATTTCGTATTCAGCGAATACGTCGGTCCATCGGTAGTGGGTCGGTCGTCGTAACTCATTATTTTCCACTGTCCTCGGTGACTTCTGTTCTTGCGCTTCCGGTTGCACCTCCCCGCGGACCACTCTTTTCGTTGCGCGTTATCATCGTGCTTGTTGTCCGTTCCACGGACAGGCGGATAGACGGGTGAAAGGAGATATATTTAAGGCAGGTTTCGATGAATTCGATTAAAAGTGTGCTCGTACATGCGTCACGGGGACGGTTCGATCGAGTGAAGTCGATTTCACCGGGAAAATGGGCAGGATTGATAAGTTCGGTTCTCTTGGAATTTTTTTAATAGGTACTTTATTAAGTAGAGCTGTTAAGATAATTTAGTGCACGGAAAGAAGCTCATAATATGTAGGAGTAAATATTATTTTTTAAACATTAATAATTATCCATCGATTGGTATTATCACGCTGTTGAATTTTGTTTTTCACGTAGGATTTAATTTATGTCTTACGTATGGTTCGGAATCATTTTTTTCCACGATCAATCAATGATGTATAAATCTACATATATCCAGTGCAAATAAATTACGATTAATTTAACAATCAGCCGACCCGATAATTAATCCCAGCAAAAATAATCGCAGGAAACGGGGTAACAAATTACACGGGGCTACGGATTCGAAATTAACATCGATATGTATTCGACGCAGGCTTTATTCGACCGAGATAAGTTATATCGAGGACGTTGGCGGTGGAACGGATGAAACAAACGGGTCCGGACCGAAAATATTCGAGACGCGAATGAGAAAACCGCGATTCGCGTTTTCATTGTCGTTGCGTTGATTGATGAAAAATCGTGATTCGTTGAATTCCAACCGGTCGGCTGGATTATTTCAGTATGGCCAGGACACTGATATATTATTTTATGGCTTATTGCTTTGCTGGTTAGGGGAGAGTTCGAGCGGCTGCGTGGAGAGATGGATCGACATTCGAAGGGGTGGTAACTAGCGCACGTCAAAGCTAATAGAATGATCTATGCGTCTCGCGATCGTTTGATTGAAATCCACGTCGAGCCGACCGATGGTGTTCCCCCGATGGAGCCGAATTGTCCTCTGAATGCCGCGTGAAAGAGAAAAGGATGACATACGGCCGAGTCGCGTGACTTTTCAATGAATTTAGCGCCAGGTCGAACAGATATAATGAGACTTCCGAGAATATATGTAGATATATGTAACCTCGTTCAGAAGCGTGGTTACGTGACGTGCATTAAAATTAGAAAACCTGAATTTTGCTTTCTCGCAATCATTATTGCGAGTTATTAGTTTGTTTAATTTTTTCTTTTTTTTTACGAGATATTATATACATACGCAGGTGAGATTAAAATCTTTAGATTTTACAGAGCGAAGAATATTTTTGAATTAATCTTCGCACTTTTTTCGATCTATCTCCAGCGTGGAATGGTTGAAAGAAAAAAAAATGTTATTTTATAAATGGTATTAAAAAGTATTTCGTGTCCACGATAGCAGTATTGTGAAAAACAAGGAAATGGGGGGCTACTGTAACGTTGAATAACCAGAAATTGGTGGATTGAAAGATCGGTTGAAAAAAAAATATGAAAACGCGTTATTGCCTTTTCATGCGGACCGAATATAAAATTCGTTTAAATCGCGATCGTGTTTCGTGACAAAATTCCCGTTTCACGTGTGCGATTCGATAAAACGGTCTCGAGCGTACAGCATTTGTCGCCGATGAAAATGCGACATTACCGCCCTAAAATCTATTCATTGCAGTCGTTTCCATCGAACGCGTGTCGGACATAATGTACGTACTGCAGCAATAATCATTCGACTACAACGTGCTTAAAATAAAGCTCGATTGATATTAATACAAAATATTTGTATTTTATAAATCGCGTAACATTGCAATATTTATTTTAAAATACTTTAAGTACCTCTGATATTTTCAGTTTTCATTAAAATAAATTATCTAAATTGCTTTAAAAAATATATACGTATATTTTTTGATCGTATCTTATTTTTTTTTTTTTAATTAAAAAATATTCACAAATGAAACGAGAGAAATGGAAAATAATCAAGATTACCAAAATGTATCTCTATTTAATTCTACGTTCCTTTTACCGCAAATGTATCAGCCACCATTGACTTCGCTAGCGCCGGTAAAACCTACTTAAACCTTTGAACTGTTAAGGGTTGGAAGTTTCGACATAGGGATTTAATGGATTCTGAGATTAGAGAGAATCGTGCGATTATCGTTACGTTTTATATCCGAGACTGCATTTGCGGCAACCCAGACAAGATCGCCACAATCAAAACAACGGGTTGCACGTTTTGTTGCTAGCAGCACTTATTGTAAAACGTGGTCTTAAGCGAGACGTATCGTTGCGGGCACCGGATTTCTTTACTATAACAGTTGACCTCGATTACGAAGGAAGTTTACTCTCTAATTTGTCGAGATGTAGGTACCTAGGTTTTTTCGAGGGTAACGATGAACGGTGCGCGAACAAACTTTATGTCGTTTCATTTTAAGAAAAAGAAGATAAATTGGCATAACGATTTTATTGGTTACATTTTTTTAGGATTTAAAAGGAAAGAAGTATACGACAAAACCTCGTGTCACAAACTTGATTGTTTCGCAATTATTCAGGAGCTATCCATTTCCGAAGCTCTCTCAAGTCCCGTCCACGAGCACAATTAGTTCTGCCGACAGGACGCCTCCATTTTTCATTTTCATGCTTCAAACACGTCAAGCGCAAATCGCCTTAACATAAATAATATTTCTTTTCCCTTCGTTAACGTGGCTGACGTTGACTAACAAGTATTGCGACCGGCGCCACTGTCAAACCGAACAACTGGCTAAAACGGTAGCCTAGAATCGGTCTAAATAACCCGGTCATTAATCAACATCCAACCGACTCATAATTTCTCAGTTTCCTTCAACCAGTCTCGCTCTCTTATAAAATAAAACGTTTCATTATCACCAGCCACAGCGTTACCGATGTTTCTTCTACGATACACACACAGCGCATTAATCTCTCACGACTCGTGTCAGACGCTAACAAAACACTGTGCACCAACGTGTTGCAACGTAACGAGCCGCAATAACAAGAATCCTCGCGGTTCTTCGTCTCAATTTCACCCCTCGCCGTGGGACTGGAGGGATATTTATTTCATAAGACAAGCCGGGCGAGGGTCAATCGTAAAGCTCCAGTTGACCCGGTGATCTATAGCGACGGTTGCGATCGTAAAAACCAAGAAACTGAGAACGAACGAGAGAAATGGAGAGAAATAGAGAGGCGGAGAAAGAGAGAGAAAGAGAGAGAAGGATCCACGGCGAAGACTCCTGGTGAATGTCGTTAAAGAAAAGGCTCTGCCGGTTTTTCCACCGGCAATCGTGAATTTCTACGATTTACACGTGCACGAGCCACCTTACTCTCCCTCTTTCTCTCTTTCTCTCTCGGTTCGTTCACGAAGCTTGCTGGCGCACCCTTAATGGAACCAGCTCGCTCGCTCGCTCGAGGCCCCGTTAATTAATTGTAATGCCGCGCCGATTCAGAAACGCATAGCTTGACTGCTGCCGGTCGAGAGTCGCCGCTGCAAGGGTGGTTCACCCCTCGCGGCCGCCCGCGGTGGGTAGATAGGGAATCCAGGGAGAATTACGCCCCCGCGGTAATTAGTACTAATAAACGAGGGGCAGAACCGGCACACGCGTGCGAGCTCGTTTCGCGGCGAGCTCCGATGTTTACGCGAACGGGGCAAATTATTTTTCAATGTGTCACTCCCCTCTCGGTCTCGCCACCCCGCGTTTCTCGTTTTTTCTCTCTACTTTCTGGTTCCTCCCTTCCCTAGAATCGTGTTCCTTGATGCGGACCCGATACCATTCGTTTCGGTGGAATCGAACAGGGCAGGGGACAGGATAAATTGTGTCCCTCGTTTTTTTTTCTTTTTTTTCTTTCGGGAGCGGGTCCTTTTTTCCTGCATTTTTTGCTACGGGATTACCGGGGGGGAATTAAATTTTTGGAACGGGCTAATTCGGTGATTTGGACAGGGGTTGCTGGAGTCTGGAGGTTTAAATCGGTGGTTTGGTTTGGTTGGGTTTTTATTCTTACAGGTAGGAATTCTTAAATGGTTTTTTTAAATAATTTGATTGACAATCTTGTACGAACGACACGTTGTATGATTGATGTTTTGGAGGGTAGTTTTTCACGTTTGAAGAAATGTTCAAAACAAATTTGTGTTTTGATTAATAAATTGTTTGTCGAATATTCGTTAAAATAGTTCGGTTTCATGTTTAGAGATGCGATGAACGGGTTAGTGGACGATGAAAATATTTAACCGCTTTATTAATTCTACCGTTTCACGCGTAACCAGAAGTGTTTCTACACGAGAAGATTTTCTTTCAATAGATTCCGCGTTAACCCGTTCAGATACGAGAAGTATCTCAAGCCGGTGGCTTAAAGTTTTTTTTCACGACTTCTCCTCGTTTCCACGAATGAATATGCATGTGGCACGCCACTGTGTGCCTGTGAGATATTTGCCGAAGGATTTTATTGCGTTTCCTCGTATTATGCAAACAGAAACGCCACCGGTGTAGAGATGGAAATTTTTTTCGCGACTCCGTCGAGGAAGCTGCTTTATTTCAATATATACGACAACGTGTAAAATAGTACTTTCGTTTTAAACGTAGAAGCTACATACCGATGTTTTAATATAACATAGCCGGGCATATGAAAAAAAAAAAAAAAAAAAAAAAAAAAAAAAAATGTAACATATTAAAGTTTCCATTTTTTTTTCTCTTCGTTGAAACGGACTGTATTTCTTAAAGTTTTTCATTTCTAAAAAGTACACCACGTAGAAGTTACAAGCTTAATACGCACCTTTCAAAAAATTTCTTTAGGACTAACAACCCAGACTTTTCATAACATTTTCTTACATTTTGAAAGCATAAAATTTCTTAACGTAAATACACTGTTAGAAAAAATTGTCCTCCTTCGAGAAACAGTTCTACTCTCACATGCTACACATCGGTACTACATCCCACAATTCAAGAATAGTTTCCACCAAGTTCTAGAATTCGAATGTTATCAAGTATCGTATCTCACAATTTGAAAGTTTCCCTTGTCGAGTTCCGTAACTTCGAAGCTATTAATATCGAGTCCCGAAACTCTTCGATCATTGATATCATGTCCCACGAGTTCGGAACCGTCGATATCGAGAACCTCGCGATTCTGGAACATGTTTGTTCGCCGCTCCCCGCAACCTCGGGTCGTCGGTATTGTATCTTACGACAAGTGGAGTTTCGTATTGAGTTCCGTACCACGAAATCCCTTGTATCGAATCCCACAACACCAGGTTTATCCTAACCTACTTGTTACAAGGCGAGAAGTTATCTCGCTGACCTTCGAAGTTTTACAAATTTTTTAAATTTTATTCAATTAAATCTTTAACATTTTTTAAACTCGTTTCTTTTCTCGCAAACTTTCCGAAAAATTTTGATAAAGTTTTTGAAATTTTACTGCGAAAAAAACGAAAAAGAAAAAAGAAACAACAAATACTACGTTACAACGTCGACTTAGAGCAACTCGAAATGTGAAGCACATCCAATTACATACACGACGTATTTGCTTTCAAAAGCTCGAGCTTTTTCCCATCGAAAGTTGAGCATGCGCGACGCATAAATACACAGTGTTTCATCAAAGTTGGAATTGGACACTTGGCCGGTCGGTTCGTTAGCCACGATTGCTTTTCCCACCGATAAAGGGGTGTCCGCGGAGGCCGCGTGACCGAAGGGGCTCTAAAAAGCGCGTTTATTCCGACCGGGTGGCAATTTCGTCCGATATCGTAAAAAAAGCCCGCTCCCCCGGTACATTCAATTCACGAGCTACGACTCACTTTAATGCCGCGCTTCGCGGCCATTTTTATAACCGCGAACACCTGTTTTTGCGGCAACTTCGACTCGTTCCTCGTCCTCGCCGTTTCGTTTCGTTTCGTTTTTACCCCCCATTCGGTTTACACCTTTCCACCCCGCTTCCATTACGAACGATCGGACGTTTGTTTAACTTTCGCAATTCGCGATGCAGTCATAACAATTCGCGCGACATCCATAAACTATTTGGTCCGGTATTGAAGTTGCGAGGGTGCACGGGCTGTGCAACTTCGTCCCTGTTATCTGTCCGGTTATTTACATTGTCAACAACCGGTGACCGATGTTGATTATCCCTTGGAACGCGTCTGACCATTTTACAACGCGAAACACGGCCCTGCGTACCATGAAAATTGGTATTTACTGGACAATAATGGGCCAGGTCGCGGGTGAACCTCGCGAAACTACGACAGTAATATTCAATATTACGCTAATAGTATATTAATAACTATCAGGCAGGCTTTCGCCTTTAACGGGTCGGTATTCCGGCAACATTAAACATTTGATGGTTGCTGCTTTGCGCCGTAAATTTTCCGGTCTTACAGTCTTTTAACGAGCCCCAAGCGCGTTGAACGCTTCGATGCTTCTGGTGAGTAAATTTTCCGGTGTTTCATATTTTTTTTTTTTTTTCTTCTTATTTCTTTTCTCTCTTCGTGCTTTTTTTCCCGTTTCTTTTCTTTTACGGGCTTCCTTCTTGCTCCTAACCCTGAAACCAACTTTTTCCTCTCCTTGGAAAAAGACGGGGAAAAAATGTGGAGAAGCTCGATTGGTTTCGCTTGGCGTAAATAACGGTACAGATCGTAAAATGAAGACGAGGGTAGATTGACTGGAAATCTTTTACCCTTGAGGGGAACGATGTTCCTGTGAGTACGCGGTAGGAGGAAAGAATGTGATTCGATGAAAATTGAGGTGGAAATGAAAATTTAGTCAAGCTCTTTTACGAGGGTTTTAGATGGTTCTCTTTAAGCGGATTGAAAGAGGAACGTAAGTGATATAAACCTCTTAAGGCTGTCATCCACTTAACAATGCAGTAAACGAACGGTACCGTTGGGGTGTTAATGTGCTAATGCTGCTTTTCGCAATATAGGACGTATCGGGATCGATACGGCTATAACACAACACCGATATATATATAATAATATAATATAATATAACCAGCCGAGCTCTGATAAGGTGTGGCTACAATACCTGCAGGTGTCTACAGCATTTTCCCGGCCAATCAAGACGTATTCGCCATAGCGACGCATTGATATAAAATAAATGTTTCTTTAAAAAAAAAAAAAGTTACAGATTTATTACCACGCGTACACGTTTATCGTAAACAACGATCGTTTCATTTTTTTTTTATTTTCCACATTTTTTGAAACCGATGAAAATGAAGGAAATGTCCGTTTTCAGAACAACTAAAAGAAGGCATCGTCGTCGTAAGATTCCCCTAATCAGGCGGGACTCGGATGACTCTTCCGACGAGGTGGTTTCGTTGCACGATCGGCAGTTACGTTCGATCGAGTTTTACGACATGGAACATAAACCAAAGTATCTGGCGAACAAGCGTGGCACTACGAGACACAGATTCTCGAGCAGGACACGAAGAGCTGCGACAGCCCGCAAGGAACGTGTATGGGATCACGGGGTGATCCCGTACGAGATCGATAGGAATTTTTCTGGGGCTCACAAGGCCCTGTTCAAGCAAGCCATGAGACACTGGGAGAACTTCACTTGCGTTAAATTCGTCGAAAGGGTCCCCTCGGAGCATCCTAATTATATACTCTTCACGGAGAGGCCCTGTGGGTGAGTTTGCCAACGCGTGGATGAAAAAAGAGAAAAGAAAAAATGATTCGATTATTAGGGGAAGGATTTTTTGATACTTTTATTTCAAACAAATAATTTTTTCCTATAATATCGTTTGTAATTTTTATGTCTCGCTATTCAATGGATTTTTATTTGATTTAATCCTATGGTTTACCATTGGAGTAGACTTTTATTTTTTTTTTTTTTATACATATAATTGATTAATAATTTCTTATTAATCCGTTGATCGACGTACAATCTACATTACACTGAATTTTTTTTACTTCACTTTTGAAACAATTTCGCAGATGCTGCTCGTTCGTCGGGAAAAGAGGAAACGGTCCTCAAGCAATAAGTATCGGGAAGAACTGCGACAAATTCGGAATAGTCGTTCACGAGTTGGGCCACGTGGTCGGTTTCTGGCACGAGCACACGAGACCCGATCGCGATCGTCATGTACAGATTATCCGTGACAATATCATGTCTGGTAAGTGAAATTTTCCGCTACCTTCTCTCCTCTACGTATAAAAGTAAAGGAATAAAAAAAAAAAGAGTAAAACAATAAAACCAACTTATAAAAACAAAATATTCTATTTCATACCTACCTAAGATCCCACGCGATATTTCGTTTAACCCTGCTACGTTCTTCAAAAGTTTATTCGCCCCGATCATGCTCTCGTTTCTTCGAACAAAATTTTCTCAAACTTTGAGAGAAGCAAATCTTTAACGTAAAATTGAAACGAGAGATACGATTGGGTCGAAAAATACTAAAATAGCCGTAGGATGGTTAATAACCCATTAAAACAATGTAAACGTGCTTCCACTGTATCAAACCAACACAACAGCCACGTTGTTTCGCGAACGCTTCGACGTCGTTACCAACCCCTCCCCGATGTTTGGTGAACGTGAGAAGGATTGCGGCCGAAGACGCAGCCTTTGGTACGTGCCTGAATCTCGATTCCGTTCAGGCCGGAAACGGGGCGTAGGGTTTACCTTCGTGGCGAATAGGTATACATATCCGTTTTAGATTAATGGGCCAATTTGTCGACGGCCTGCCGGACAAATCTCACCAATCATTAGCGATGACAACTAGTCGGGGCCGGTATTCTAATATGTACACTCCGCGTGACAGTCCCTGGACACACGATGATCGCGTCCCGATTAATGGAAACTCATAACGGGAATGGTAACGAGCTGTTTAATTAGCGAGGCCCTGCACCATCTGTTTGCGTGGTGAAATTACACCTTGAGCCATGGGCCCGGTAACAAAACGATGCGGTTCGGCCCTGTTGCGGTCTTCGTTAAGGCCTATCATTTTCGATCATCAAATACCGATCGAACAGCTGCCCCATCGAAATAATACTCGGCGAGGTATGTCGAAACGCGGAATAGTCCGTGCGACAACGATCGGGGGCGGTGTGTGTACAGGAAACGGTTGACAATGTCGAACATCGCTTTGGAAGCAGCTGCTGTTGGATGGTCAACGAAATCGATCGGCTTTGTTTCTTCGATGGCACGTCGAGCTGGGAACTTTAGTTAGAGAGAGTGAGAGAGTTACTTGACGCGGGATCTCGATGGTTTAAGCATCGTATGTTCGTCGACTCGAGGCGGTTAATTCGGATCGTTGTGGTTCGATTGAACGCGTGTTGGATCGTTTGCGTGCTCGTTTCTGGTAATATGCGAATGTAAATCGATGATACGTGGGTGTATGGATGCTGATGTTAAATACTCGTTCGTATTTCTGAATCAAATTGATCGTTGTTTAATCGAATTTTAAAAAATTCTTTGTAGGTCAGGAATACAACTTCAATAAACTAACAGAGGAGGAAGTAAACTCTCTTGACTTACCTTATGACTACGACTCCATCATGCACTACGCGAAGAACACGTTTTCGAGAGGGACGTACCTAGACACCATTTTA
Source organism: Ctenoplectra terminalis (assembly GCA_019453375.1). Lineage (NCBI taxonomy): Eukaryota > Metazoa > Arthropoda > Insecta > Hymenoptera > Apidae > Ctenoplectra > Ctenoplectra terminalis. Next base: position 19,839 of record SMSQ01013513.1, on the reverse strand, counting down.
CCAATGGAGATTCATGGAAAAAAGCGTCCCGAAATTGGTCAGAGACTTCGACTCAGCAAGGGTGACATCGATCAAACGAATCTTCTTTACAAATGTCACAGTAAGTTATTAACGATTTTTAAATAATCTTCGTACCTTCGTACCGTCGTAAAAAAAAAGAAAAAAACTTAAAAGCCACCATTTTCTGTAAGAAACGGTCCATACTCCGAAGCTCCCAACAGTACCATTTTCCATTTCTTCGTAATTAATCGTAATAAATTAATTTCGTGCTACAATTCGACTANTTTTTTTTTTTTTTTTTTTTTTTTTTTTTTTTTTTTTTTTTTTTGTCGTAGAATGTGGCAGAACGTTCCAAGAAAACAGCGGAAGTTTCGGATCTCCCACTCATCCGAACAGTTCACCACCACCGGAAGGCGAACGATGCGAATGGAGGATCACGGCGACGCATGGAGAACGAATAGTTCTCAACATTACATCTCTAGATATATTTAAGAGCAATTTTTGTCGCAGCGACTATCTGGAGATTAGAGACGGATACTGGTACAAGAGCAACGTGCTTGGTAAGTAAAACTCGTGATAACGAAGCCGTAAAAACTTGGTGAAAATTTACACTTATCCCTGGTTCTACCGTACCATGGAAATATATCGCCAATATTGCATTTACCACGGACAAGAAAATGCCTAGCTATAGGAAATCCTGTTTGCGAATATAGTTACATTGTTCCATTCGGTGATAATTAATAGTCGGACAATGACGTTCTTAAAACGAAAAGAACAATAACCGGCTGCGTTCGAGATAAAACTTTATAGGAGGATTTAACTTGTCGATGCTGTGTATGATTTGTGTAATCCTTTACGATTCTGTGCGCGGTCAATGTGAATATCATATGTTATTTGATTGGATTTTGGGTTTTAAGGTATACGCAATATGGAATTATTCTTTTTTTTTTTTTACACGACAGAAATATATCGTTGAAGCAGTTTTATGAAATGTTTCACGGATCGATATATCAAATATATCGATATAAAAATTAAATTCTTGGATCCATCGAGTTCCAGGAGATTAACAAAGAAAATCTTAATAGAAAAAACTTAAGGAAATCTCTTTTAAAATCTAGAGAACACTTTATTACGTAAAATACTTTTTATTCCTTTGAATCATATCACTGCAATACTTCTACGATAAACTATTTAAGAATCTATTCGTTCGATCAAACGCATAATCACATTCTTAAAGCAATTTAATCGTAAACGCAGGTCGATACTGCGGAAGCGGCAAGATCCACGAGCCGGTGGTCTCTACCGGAAGTCGAATGCTGGTTACGTACGTGACGTCGAGCCATCAAAGCGGGCATCGTGGCTTCACGGCGAGCTACGAGGCCGTTTGCGGCGGTGAAATCGAGCTGGACGAGACGGGCCATTTGGAGTCGCCCAATTACCCGGAAGGCTACCAATCGAGCAAGGAGTGCGTCTGGAAGTTGTCTGTACCCCAAAACTTCCAAGTGGCACTGAAGTTTCAATCGTTCGAGATCGAGAACCACGATAATTGTGTGTACGACTACGTGGAGGTACGGGACGGTCATAACGCGGACTCGCCATTGATCGGGGTTTACTGTGGCTATAAGATACCGCCGGACATTAAATCCACCGGCAACAAACTTCTGGTGAAGTTCGTTAGCGACGGTTCCGTGCAGAAGGCAGGATTCTCGGCCACGTTCATGAAAGGTACGCTCCTGTTTCACGTTCCATTGAGTTTCAATGGCTGTCGATTGGATTTACTTCGTCCCTTTATCTTATCCGAGTAACGCTGGTAAAATGTCTTTGAGACGGTAAATGAGTTTCGAGAGAGTTAAACAGAGTTTCTGGCTGAATAGAATTTTTTAAACGTACGTACGTATGTATAATATATATTATATATTTGTTTAATTCGTATTTATTACATTTTATAGAATTTGACGAGTGTGTTCTGATAGAGCACGGTTGCGAACACAACTGCATCAATACCTTGGGTGGATTCGAGTGTTCCTGCAAACCTGGCTATGAGTTACATTCCGATGGAAAACGTTGCGAAGGTGAATTATAAAAGAAATGTTAAAAAATTGTCCACTTTTTTAGAAAACTATCCGTCTCGTATTAAATTAGAGTTTTAGCAGGTTTCTGTCGATTAACGTACGGTTATGTCAACTAGATGCCTGTGGCGGAGTGTTCGAAGAGAGTAACGGAACCATCACCAGTCCATCGTTTCCGGTAACTTATCCAGGAAACAAGGATTGTGTCTGGGAGATCATAGCTCCGCCTCAATATCGTATTACGCTGAATTTCACTCATTTCGATCTGGAAGGCAATAATGTCCGTCAGCAGGAATGCGAATACGACTCTGTGGAAGTGAGCAGCAAACTTGGACACGACAGTTTTGCCAAACATGGAGTTTTCTGTGGCTCGAAGATACCGGAATTAATTACCTCAGAAAGAAACTCTATAAGAGTTACTTTCACGTCTGACAATAGGTAATATTTTTAATCAACCGTATTATTAGCTTGTTTAGAAACTTTTTTTTTAATTTTTTAAATTAATATTTCGTTTATCTTTCTTCGATTACAGTATTCAGAAAACTGGATTTGCCGCCATCTTCTTCACGGACATGGACGAGTGTGTGATCAACAACGGTGGCTGCCAACACGAGTGTAAGAACACAATAGGATCCTATCAATGTTCTTGTCACAACGGTTTCACGCTTCACGAAAATGGACACGATTGCAAGGAGGGTGGTTGCAAGTACGAAATCGTCGCGCCCGTGGGTACTATAACATCACCAAACTATCCAGACTATTATCCAGGCCTCAAGGATTGCGTCTGGCACTTTGTTACCAAGCCAGGACACCGTATTAAATTAGTTAGTGTTTAGGAACCTTATTGTCATTATTTGTTAATTATTATTAGGTCATCCTCTAAGTTTTTGCAGTTTTCCGACTAATGACTTTGGTATTAAATTTGAACGGTGTTGTTATGTTTCAAAATGGACGATCTAACGAAACTATTGAAACTTTCACGATGACCTAATATCGAAGCCAGATATTCAATTACTTAAACTTGAAAATTTATAAATTCGATTAAACTTCAATATATCCTGCAGGTTTTCCAAGTTTTCGAGATGGAACCCCATCAGGAATGCAATTACGATCATATTGCCATTTACGACGGCGACTCTCCGGATAGTCACGTTCTAGGAAAATTCTGCGGTACCAAAGAACCGCATCCAATCTTGGCAACTGGAAATCAGATGTACATGGTATTTAAAAGTGACGCTTCCGTCCAGAGGAAAGGTTTCTTTGCCACTCACAGCACTGGTAAGAAAATCATCAGTTTTTTTCCAAGTAATCGTACAAACAAAACGCTACAAAAATAACTTAATCTCTGGCCCGTGCTAGAATGTCATTGATAATTAATAATTTCGAGAGTCTGACGCAATCTTGTTGTGCAGCTTGCGGTGGTCACCTGGTTGCAACGAACGAGGTGAAGCATTTGTACTCGCACGCAAAGTTCGACACCCATAATTACGACCACAGAACCGACTGCGACTGGGCGATCGAAGCACCGCCTGGTAAAAACGTGCATCTGACATTTGTTACGTTCCAACTCGAATCGGAAAGTGACTGCAATTACGACTTCGTCGAGGTTTATTCCGGTTTGGATACGTCCGGTCTTCTGTACGGACGGTACTGTGGAAATAGCGTAAGTTTATCTTCGTTACTTACAGTGATGTTAGCTCAAATTTGATTATTTCTATTAATATTAATTTTTAATATAAAATTCATTATATTGCAGAATACCACCGATTTCATATCGACAAACGAGGCGCTGTTGGTAAGGTTCAGAACGGACGACACGATATCGAACAGAGGTTTCATGGCGCTCTTCGTCGCTGTTGATCGTCAGGACAGCGGCGAAAACTACGGAGGTTCGGAAGACGAAGACGCAGACGAAGAGAATCTCTGATCCGTGACAGGCCTCGCCAATCGACTGGACTACGGATTCCACATCGGTTCACTCTTGCATAATAACGATCAAGGTGAAGAAAACGAGTAACGTCCAGTTGCTCGGACGCAAACGTTTGAAACGTTTCGTTGGAGTCCACGTAGCCCTTGGCAAACGTGAATCTTGCTCGATCGTCGAGGCCGTGAAGTTTGTTCTTCACACGAATTATGTATTCGAACAGAGCGAATCAATCGAACGATTATATCGATGCACCGACTTGAAGAATCAATCTTGATGATTAACTGGGAACGAGACAGAAGTTTCCTCGAGTTAATCCGAGTGTATCGCGTCAAGGATAATTTATTCCGTCAGCGATGGCGTTTAGTTAACGGCTTAACCATTTGGATTAGCGTGTACGACCCTGAAATTTGGCCTAGAGTCAGGCCAATCGTGCCATTGTATGTTTAGGTAGAGCGCATTATATTGTTAACTACTATCAATTTCAGACCCAGTGAGAAACAGCAGGTTCGTGAAGAAAGATAAGCATCGCAACGGTGTTGTCGAAGTGATTTTCTAATATTTAATCGAACAGTATCTCATCGGTGTGCGGAATTATTCTAAGTAAATGATACCGATACAATAAGAAGGCATAAAAAGAATGAATCGACTAAGAACAAAACTGATCCCGTTTGGTCGACGTTGTTCTGTCAAACACTGCCCTGTACCAAATTATTCGATCACGTTGAAAGGTTTGAAAGGTTACTTTTTTCTCAATCGTCTAATTCTTTCGAGTCCTCTTTTTCCCTTTTCCGGTAAAAGTGCTACAATTTCGGTACTTTCCAAAGCGTTTCGCTAAAACGTTCGCAGGTATAACGGTTCTAACATCGTCACACAAGAATAGAGAACGAGAACGAGCGTGTTTCGAGTCGAAGGAAACGAAAGATGAGTGACGAGAAGTATTTCGTTCGGACCTGTTCGATAGAAATCTTCCGTATCACAACTCGTGCAAATACTTGGAATAATCTAGATATAAATTTAGATATAGCGCTGATCGATCCTCAAGTGTCAGCGATAGAATTCTTACGGCGAGTCTTGAGCGACCAGTTTCGATCGAAATTGTTCAGCGTTTACGCAGAGGTTCTCGTCGAGCGTTTATTGTACATAGATAAAAGTTTAGATGTAGACGTCGTGCTGTTTTATATCGTAGTTATTAGGATCGACGACGAAAAAATGAAATGTCTCGCTATCGTGTGGATTCATGAATTTTTAATGGTTCTCAGCCCTGTACTTTCGTCTGCGTTTCAGAATATGATATTTAAAAATATTTCAAGCAACCATGCGGTTAAATTGATTGCAAAAATAAAATTATTGCAGCGATACCGATCGGCAGACCGATCGATGTTCGTTAAGTTAATTAAATAGACAATAGTATCCGATACAAAAATCATTGGTACTCCGAGAAAGTACGGCTAGAGCAACTAAATAGAAGTCTTTAATTGATCGTAGATTATCCGATTACTGGAGTCGAGATTCGAGTATTGGATACCTCGTATTAAATTTGCAGTTACACGGTGAGAAAATGTATTAAAATTAAGATCGGGGACGTATCCTATCGAACTCATCGAAGTACTCGTGTTTCTGACAAAAAGGAAACGCTGTTCTTTGTACACTGTATATTGCCTAAGAAAAATGACACGAACAAAAGTTTATTCTCCGATGGCCAAAAAAGAAAATATTCGAGCGACGATATTTTTAAATTTCCGTGGTAATTTTTCTACACGACTCACTGCCCGGTGTACGATTCTCACAATGGTGCACAGAAGTTTTAAAAGAACGATGTATTCTTATTTTGATGTTCCCTTTGATTACATCGCGAAGCGAATACGGCCTACATTGAATTGGAAAAAAAATACACTTATACGCGCCTAACTATGAGCGAAAAAAAAAATGTCCGATAAAAATTTGGAATTTCTTTTGCAAGTGTACATGTGCGAGTGAGTACGCGCATAATGTTGATCCTTGAAGGAAAGAAAAGAAAGAAAAATTCATATGCCTAAAGACACACGTATAGATAATAATACCTTATCTATTATCTGACGATAAGAGCAATATTAAGCGCCGCGTCAAGTTCCTTTTTGTAAATTATATGTGATTTATTTGTTCTCAGAAATACACGTTATAGGCACTCTATATATTACTAAGCAACTATATACAATTAATATAAGCGTTTTTTTTTCTATTCAAAAATACTCCTCCACCCAAACTATCTTCCTTTGCCTGATATCACGAATGTTCATCTTTGAAACAGCTTGATAGACATTAAAATTGTTGACGTATTTAATATTCCGATGAGTCAGATAGTAAAAAAAGAAACTGTCGCGAAAAAAGCATCGACTGGAAGGAACAACCCACGTACGATCGATTCTAGATGATCATTTACGGTGTAATTTGTTCCAGCATGATAATGATTGAAGCGATGTTCGGAATTGTGGATTGATGTTGGTTTAACGATCAGTGATTAACCATTGTTAAGTAGTGTCGTAAGTTTAGGATCAGTCATTGATAAATATAGTAACTCCGATCGAAACAACGATGAACAATTACGAATGTCAATTTGATCTCAGGTAAGTATCCTTTCGTACGCATACTTTCTTGATAATTTTATTTTTCACAATCGATCCTATTTTTTATTATTTTTATATTAAATAAATATTAAATAAATATTAAATAAAACAAAATTTTGTTTTACCCAAGATTTAACACTTTCTTGAAATTGAACATTGAAAAATAATTCTAAAGTTATTTACGTAGACGAAGATTAAGTACAACACAAGAAAGCCTTGAGAGGCTGGCTAACTATATTCGGTGAACAAGATCGCTGCAAATGCAAGGACAATAAGCGCGTGGTCGATCTGTTACATCATCGGGAACGGTTGTATCGGTATAGATTATGTTAATATCCAAGATCAACTTTCATGATCGTACGTAAGAATAGTATTACTATAAAATAGAATTATAAAATGTACAATAATATGAAGAATAATATTTACGAACAAACCAATGATATTTTCTAATTTGGTATCTTTTAATTCTCTTAAGAAAAAAGAAAAAAATAGCAATAATAATACCAACGTACTAAAAAATTTCAATCACGAACAACAAAAGTTGCGCACTGTTAATCACAACTTCGTTGCTTACATCTCTATCGTACCATCAGTTATATACCTGAGAAACGTATACTTTCTCTAATTGTGTCATTCTTATCGCGAATCAGAGACACAAAACTCCACTCAAAGAAATGAAAATGTAACAACAGCATCGAGCGTATTTCCAACACGATTAACAGTTTACTATGAACTTGGAAATGCAATCCAGTATAAACGAGATTGCACACAAAACTATAACAAGTTCTTTAATTATTAACAAGACGAGTTTATCTTACAACTTTCTAGCCTGTGCAATAAACATACCGATAATGAACTTTGTATCTCGTTAAACGTGTAACCGCAACTGTTACACGCTTACAGACCGTCCAAGCGGTGTCCTACTTAAAACATTATTCCGACCACCGACTCCAACATAATTCTTTCTTTTTTTAAAGAGAATAGCTACGATAAAATGATCCTGGATCTCTCTCCAGAGACCACGCAATTGTTTTGAGCGTACATCGTACAGACGAGTTATTTCCAGCAGCAACGATCCATGCCCCACCCGGCAAATCCTTCGGAGGAACGGATCGTCACGATCAACCGCTTTCCTTAAGCGAGACCCGACGTTCTGTGACCAATTTTAGAAAAAGTGAGCGGCCAAGTGGCACATGCGCTCTCTCACGGCAACTCTCTTCCTTCCTTGGCACCTCTGCACACCGAGGAACGCCTGAATGATCCAAGAAGTGAAAAAGACAGCTTGTATCCGATGATCTGTACGTTAAATTGCATTAAAAGAGCCGTTTGTTAATTTGTTCCGGGAACTTTTGGTAATATCGATCGGTTCTTAAGAAATTATCGATTCGTTCCTAGAAGTGGATAAACTGGCATGAAAAATTGCCACTTACGCAAATCTATGGATGATTGGTTTTTCTTCTTTTTTTTTCTCTGCACGCGGGGAAAAAAGAAATTTGTCATCGATAAATTATTCGTTTACGTATATTTTAAATATATTACCAGTCGATAATTATATAACTGTGGTTCTTGCTTGTACATTTTTTAAGTCGACTCGACAACTTTGTATCAAAAAGATTCGAATCCGACAATCGATTGGAGATGACAAATGATTTTTATAAAATATCAGTAGCAATTGTTTGGTTAAAAAAAATTGGCAAAAAGAGCAATATTGCTCGGTTATAATTTCCCAGTTTTCCGTGATTCGCGTGTGCAGGTAATGTTTGAATAGAAATCCGCAACGCAACGTCTATTCTTAACCAATGGGCAAGTTCAACGCCCATAAGCAACCGCGGTAGTTTTGCAACTAAGAATAAATGTCGCGTTGTTTTGCATTGTTCCGCTGATCCCTTTTCGCTACAAGATAATACCGCATCGTGTATGAATTCATAAAAGACGCGTTCAAGCGTTACTTTATTTCGCGTTGCAATAAAAACCTCTTACCGAAGTGTGTAAAAAAAATAATTTGCAATCTCTACTTTGCAAGAGGAGTACCAAGGATTTCTTTACACAACTTTCTCTCGTACATCTCTCACGTGTAACGTGAAATTCTGACGACAATCGCTTCTTGACACACTATAATGGAGAAAATCGGTTTTTAACAGTCCAATAGTCGCAAAAGTGTAATAAAAATCGTACCTGGATTAATCTTCGTTGAAAGTAGTTTTCGATAAAATAGGTAGCAACCAACGGAACCATGCGTGAAACGTGTTGCTTAATAATTAGGTCCCAGGCAAGACGCAATTTTAACGTTCTAATGGAAACTGTTGAAAAGTTATATTTCAAAACAGTAATTAGAGCTAAAATTACATTCGTTAAAGTGAAACATTTAATATATTTCTACGCGCTGACCTACTATTCGTTGTACTTTGTTAATGAGGATGTAATTACATTATGCATACGCGTAATGAATGGAAAGGACGCGTACCATTCTACCGGTTCTTAGAATACTCTGTTTAACGTGAAACCATCGCTCTTGGAAACGAATCCAAATATAATCTGATAACCTTAAAAAAAAAAAAAAAAAAAAAAAAAAAAAA
>SMSQ01013503.1:0-31041 GCA_019453375.1 Ctenoplectra terminalis | reverse complement strand
AATTTTTCCTCAGATTTTCTCTTTTCCATGAATTCATAATTTTCTTTATCGTTTTTCGTTTTTGGAGGCATCACTTCGTTGTGCATCGAATTGACTCATCAATATTTTTCGGAAAGATTATCGCTGCTAATTTTTATTCGTTTCGTTTCTCTATTTAATGATCGAAATGCTTTCGATTCTTCTGAATAGTCAACAGATGTGAATTTTTCTGCCTTGTCATCCAGTTTTTGCCTCTGCTCCTTATGAATGTACGCGTACGTATCCAAAAATATGCAGATTCCTGACATCCGGTTTTTATTTGAAAACCATAATTCATATGGGGTTTTTCCAGTCGCTCTTGTGGGTAGCCTGTTTTGTAAATAATTAGCGGTATTTTCTTCTCAATATTTTTTGTCGAATTTAGCGTCGAGCAACATGCGTCTCGCCATCTCGAGTAACGATCTATCTTTTCGTTCTGCGACTCCATTCTGTCGTGGTGAATAAGCGACTGTATATTGCACTTGCATGCTTTCATTTTACAAATAACCCTGCAAATTTGCTTTAACCGTTTGAGTGCCACGTGTCTTTCCTGTTTTCCCGTCCAAAAGTGTCAAGGAGCGCTTTTTCGCTTGTCTTATTCCCTCTCCAAAAATGCCAAGCGGCGCGATGGCGCTTGTCTTATTCTCCGATTAAAAATGCCAAGGAGCGCTTTTGCGTGGTTTTCTTCTCTTATACGGTAAGTTGTAATTTTTTGAATTCAGCGTGGTTCCGACATCTTTCCGAGCATAAGCACAGATATCAGCGTGTTTAAATAATATAAAAATATTTAAATATTTTGTAGCGGTAAAGTCGCGCATCGACAGAAACTGAGTTGTCGCGGTTGTCGGCTTCGTAACCTAGAGCGCTGGTTCTTTTCGAGCGAAACAGAAGAAGCGCAAAATTGCTCCTTGGCACTCAAACGGTTAATGTATTCCCTTCTATCCGATCATATCTGTTTTGGTCTTCTCTGATATTGTGTTTTCATTGTCTCTATCAATTCTTTAATGCACGTAGCTTCATTTTTGTGACTCATAAAATAGATCGTTGTGTATCGAGAAAGGTTATCAAAAGTTGTTAACCCTCTATAGCCCGAATTTTGTTTACTTATCCGCGATAAAATTACGATTACAGTTTTTCACTTTGATTTGAAAATGTTTTAACTAATAATTACTGTAGATGGATCGTGGTGTCGGTACAGTAATACAATAATCAAATTTAATAGCGCAGTGATAACTAAGGAAAATTAATTTTTTAAAATATAGATACGTCAGTTTGTAACTTTTAAGTCACACGGTCCCATAGAGGGTTAACTGCTAAAAAATAACGTCACTGCTGAATACCTCATGGCATCCTTTTTTTTTTTTGTAACGTAATTTGAAAACTATACTTACGACACCTAGTGTACCTTAACACATTGCTGGCCGAAGATATATTAGTACATATGTTATATTCAAAATGTAGTAGCCGTTGAAGTAGCAATATCACTGTTACACTATTTTTATTGCACACGATCTTAAGTCACACGATCCCATAGAGGGTTAAAATATACCTTTTAATGCCGGGCGTTACCATGTGCATAAATCCGCAGACGTCTGTATGGATGAGATCCACAATTGACTTACTTCTGCTTCTCGCTTCCTTCGGAAAAGCTATCCGTGCCATTTTTCCCTTAACTCTTTGGGTCACGCTGGGATTAAAAGTGTCCCAGCTTTTTGATGCACTGTAATGAATGGTGGAACGTTTTTAGTCCCGCCTCGGCTTAGGGAAAAGGATGTGCTTTAATAAGTACCATTCATGAACTCATGTGGCACGGTGGGACTATTTGAGTTCAATTAAATTATTATTATTTTTTTATGTTTTTACATTATGTGATTCATTTATTAGTAAAAATATACCAATTTTGTTTCATTTAAAACGCAATAAAGTCTCCATGCAACATGGGTCTATTTTATTATCTGAAATCCTGTGCCGCAAAGACTTAACACAGTATTCACAGGTTACTCGCTGTCCACGATCCTTTATCCTGATCCTCGTGTGTTCGCGACCGGAAATGAAAGTAGTATTCCGACGCGAGCGTTCTCTATGGCTCGTTAACGGGATAGAGATGATATGCGGTCAACGATGAACTTAAAAACTGACGTAAATTTAAATAAATTTACAAATATAAATGATGATTTAAATAAGAAGGTTTTCTATTGTTGGCAGAAGTCAACAGAGCGAACGGACCGTATCGAAGTTCAAAATATATATCTGTCTCCGATCGACTCTTCTTCGATCGTCGAGCCTTTCGTGGGCGGATGCATTTTTCGTGGAAACACTTGGATTTTTGACAGTGGAGTAAAGTTAGAGATTTCAGTTGGGCACCAGAAAACAAGGAAGTGGAATGTGAACGCCACTAAAATGTCTAATTGACCCCGGTCTCCCGATCGAGGCTCCGGCTCACGTACGAGGAAAAACCCAAGTGTCTCTCTGACAGGTCGTAGCTGCAATAAATCTAAGAAGCACTTTGACTGGAACAAAACATGCTTCGGACAAAAGGTTTAGAAGAGCTAAAGGAGTGGCAAACATACAAAATAAAACAAAACATTTGAAACGCGAAAGTGTAGGTTTTTCAGGATTTATTTCAGCTACGTCTATCTTCTGAAGATAGAAAACAGACCTCAAGATGGTCTGTTCGGTTTATCGAATGTCGTCGGTCGAGGGTTAATTTCGCAATACGGAACACCGTGGCTAATCCTTTGTCGACAAGATCCTTGATTGCAACCGGATCCCGATGTCCGAAACGACGGTACCATGCATGCAGGCAATCCCCTCCGTATGTCCCGTATTAATCGTCCCGTTCGCTGCACAGGCTCTTTCAACCATTGTTAATTCATAGAAGTCTGGAGATAATTTCGCCGTTGCGTTTGGTTCGCTATTTTTCATAATGGTGCATACTTTATTTTTTAAAGTTAGTTTATATTCCTCTTGTACCAGTTTCTTCACCGATAGAAGGATGGATCCAACATACCGCTCGAGAGTGCATTGGCGCATCGTCGTACGTTGCTGGTGGTTCGATAAAATTGCACCACTTCTTAAGAACACGGTTCGTCGAATATTTAGATACAGTGTTTGTAAAGGGAGAGGTGAATTACTTGCTACTCTTGATAGTAGAGTATAATGATATATATATATATTTAACGCCTGATTACAATTCACACTTACAATATTCTTACTGGCCTTACTGTCGCGCCCGAACATTCACACCCTTATAATCTCCATTCCCAATCGTTCTCTCAACTTCCAAGTCCCAAACATACCCTAGACATACCCCAGACACTCTTCGCAAACATCCTTTCGCCACCCAAGACACTCGGCCACGGTCACACTTTTCCAAACATACCCGGCTCAGTCTCACTCGCAACCATAAATCCATTCGCACTACCAGTCAATGGGTTCAACCACCGGCGCCATCCTGTCGCAAGACAACCCCGACCGCACGCATTCAACAACCACTCGCTCAAGCATACCTGATCACACTTAAAATCCTTACAGTGTTGATCCGTAATAAGCAACTGTTTTCTGGCTCCAAATAAGCAACTCGCTATCCCCTCTTCGTTTTTTGATGCGAACCACAGAGCGAGAGATCCGAGAACGTGTGAGGAGCCATAAATCTTTATGGTTGAATGAAGAATGATATCGTTTAACCGTTTGCACTCCGTTGTCCCTTCTGAGAGGACATCGTAATTCTGGCATATCACTCGGATTTCCCCTCTGATGGGACATTAAAGTTTATTTGTGATTACGGGGAAACAACTTATTCCAGCACAACTTTTTGAGAAATGCACGTTTCTCTGAAGTTTTCTGTTGAAGTAACACAAGAAATGAAATCAAAATATGGTAGAATTACTAATAAGAAAACATATGGAACTGTCCGTCTTCGATTTTTATGAAACGTGGTCGATATATTAAGCAGGTGAGAATAAGGGGCACGTATTTTTTTATAGCTGTCCAATCGCAAGTTTAGAGGGTGAAATCAGCCCTTGAAGTTTCAGCAGAAAAATACTATCTCGAAAACTATCATAGATAGAAGAAAACTTCTTAGTGAAAAGTTTCATGGTTTCTTAAAGTAAAACAAATAGTGGTCACAAATTTTGTGAAAAAAGTAATTTGTTTGTGACAAAAAATTGATTGCTACATTATTTTAAAAGATACACAAATTTATATAATGACGAAAAGGATCCGAAATTTTTTTCTGAATCTATTAATATAGAATATGATAGATTTGCCTCCCACAGTTTTATAAATTTTCTTATAATACGCAAACCGTGCGAATCCGACTTATTATTTTTATATAATGATAGTTTTGGAGATAGCATTTTTCTGCTGAAACTTCAAGGGATCATTTTACCCCCTAAACTTGCGATTGAGCAGCTATAAAAAAAATACGTGACCCTTATTTTCACCTGCTTAATGTATCCACCAAGTTTCATCAAAATCGGAGACGGACAGCTCGATATGTTTCCTTGTCAGAAATTTTTCTTGAGCCTACTACGCACCTTATGACCTCTGAACCAATTCTCTGTGCCTTAGCTATCTTTCCTTCATCGGCAAGACACGCGACCTTTCTATCCTAGATTGATTTCATGAAAGAAACTTCTCGATGCTGCCATATGGCTCGTTGCACCAGAATCGACGATCCATGAGTTTGTCTTTTCCTTCGTCTTTGCTCCAAGACATGTTTCCGCGGAAACTTTCTCCGAGGCATAAAAGCAATAATCATTGAAAGATTTATCCTCTACAGCTTTATTGGCTTTTTCATTGTTACTCTTCCATGACTTGTAGTTCATATACTTCCTTTTGAAGTGTTCAGCCATCTCGTAGAAATAGTAGGTTTTCTTGGACTGTGCACCATTTTTGTCATTAAATCCCGTCTTCGTTGCCATTTTATTATCATGAAAACTCTCTCTCGTGTTCTTCGAGCCCGCAGGTCTTTTATACTTGTCTATTAATACTTAGCCAACCGAATGGGGAGATCTCTCCGTTTTCAAATAAGTCGCTGAATGACCGAATGGAGAGATCTTCCCGTTTTGAAATAATTCGCTGCACGACTTAATTGGGACATATTTCATCTTTTCTTTAGCAACGCGCAGTCTATCATTTTGTTTCTTATTTCTCTTTTGTTATTTAATGGCATTGAGTTCCAGTTGTCGTACAGTTATTCGTGGTAAGCGCGGTTGTCTAAGTGTTAATTTGCCTTTTACGAGCTTTAATGTAAAATCGTTTGCAGGCCTACTTTCTAATGCTTTCATAAGAGTTTCGTATGATTCCGGGAGACTTCCGAGTAACATTACCGCCTTGAGATTGTCTGGCAATTCTTGTCCGAGAGTCGATAGTTCTTTAACCCTTTGACTACGACAGATTTTGAGACGTGCCGGTCGTTAGACACGGGTAAGAATTCATTTACAATGTCGGCCGAGAACGGCAAAGTTTTGGGTAGAGGTGCGTTTTTGTGAAAACATATTTCAATAATCGAAAAACTGAATTTCACTACATTGAAACAATATTCTTTATTTCTTTGTATTCTGCACCGAATTGTTACTATACATATTAAAAACGTAACATTAACGTTAAGCTTTTTTTGATACTACGGTAAAGATTCGCTATATGTTCGAAAGAATCTACACGCTAAGTGATCGCGGGTTATCCCCACCACTGGGTGGTTCCTTCCTCAAGCAAGCATCGAAGAAATATGACACCGCAAGGCTTCCCTTTGAATATCTCTATCGCATTCGTATCGGTGAGATAACACTAATGCACCGATGGAACTTTTTTATTTTTCATTTCTTTCTTATGCCAATCTCATTAACCATCTATGGCGCCGTGTGACTTGAGAGTTACATACTCCTGTATTTATGTTTAAAAAATTTATTTCATTTAATTATCACTGTACTATTAAATTTTGTAATAATATTAGCGCAATGATACCACAGTCCATCTATAGCAATTATTACTCAAAAAATTTCGCGATCAAAGTAAAATACTGTAATTAATCGTAGCTCCACAAAGAGTTTCGTATGATTCCGGGGGACTTCCGAGTAACATTGCCGCTTAGAGATTGTCTGGCAATTCTTGTCCGAGAGCCGATAGTTCCTTAAAATAATCCGATATTGTCGTAACGTGTTGTTCCATGTCACCATCTTCCTTCGTCACTATTCTACAAAACCGTTTTAGTAAAAGTACTGTGGCAGCTACGAGGCGGCCGCCACGCCTTGTGCTCGCAGGTTATTTTTCGTGTATACCTAAACTTTCACTTCTATCGTTCCCTCAATTTCCTACGGTTTCGCGCGAGCCGAGTCAGTCCTTGGACACATTTAGCGGCCAGGCCTGCGCGACCGTAGTTTAGTGTCGGTTGTTCTTTCCACTTTCTCTCAGTTTTCTATGCACTTTCTATTTTTAATGTTTTTTCCAAGCCTTCGCGGGTTAGCCTCTGCTAACCAGGCCCTTGCAAGTCTCTTAACACTTTACCGGTCGGTTCATTCGAGCGCGGATACATCGCTAACACCGGCTCGGTTTTGGCTATCGTGCAGAAATATAAGCACTTATTCTTGCAACTCTGTTTTTAAATCGAAATTCGTGAGGGTTTGGAGTTATAATGTAGGGAAGGCTGACGGGCGAGGCGAGAAGAAATTTAGAAACAAACTATTAGTGAATAATATATTTTATTTGACTTGCTCTGGTCGACGTGCCTGCTCAAACTGCCTTTACTCTGGGCTTTTCCTAGGAGGTGTCCTAGGAAAAGAAGGGGGGGGGGGCGTCCTAAGTGGGCGCACTTGGCCGACACTCTACGCACGGCCCTCACAAAATATATATCTCTTCTCTATTGCTTACAATAAGTACCAAACCATTTTTCTTGGTAGATATTATGCAAATATGTTGTGGCAACTCGGACGTTATGAGCTTTTTTTTCTTGCGACCACCCTGCTCGGCTCTACCTACTTATAATTAACACATCACACCAGAAAGTATGCTACCTATCCTACCTATTCCTATATTTAAAAAAATTGCAAAAGAACTCGCCAACACGCATCGTTCCATGGTTCTCATACAAGAAACCCGGTCGCTTAAACCTACACTGGCGCGAACGTCTCGGAACGCCTCCGACACCCGAGTTTCGGCATACAACCTTGCACACTCTAGTGTACGTACCATTTTGCTGAAATCGGCTGACAATGACTAGCGATTGTTTCGTTTATCGCGATAAAAATACGCGTCTATTTTTATCTCAAACTGAACTATTTTTAACCCTTTGAGTACTGTGGGCGTCTAAAGCCGCTTAGAAATTTTGCGCTTGTGACACTATGGGAGCCTGAAGGCGTTCGACGCAGTTTGGCCTCCTGACATTTTATCAATAATTATTCCGATAGGTCGTATCTCAGACAGACAAAAGAACATGAAAAATGTGAGACACATTACGAATGTAAGAAATGTGATGTAGGATTATGTATTTATCCATGTGTAGGATCATACGGATCACGTAAATGACAAAATAGTATTTTGAAAGGTGAATATATTTAATAATAATAAAATAGAGATATAATAGAGGTATAATAGAGGTATAATAGAGACGCCTTCGAAACACGCTTCTCCACGTCTCGACGAGAACTAACGATCATCCGTGCTTCTCGAAAGTCGTCAGCCCGACTACAATGTATCGTCTTTTCGACGTTATGGCGTCGTTCGGGCGGCCTGGACCCGCCGCCAGACAACAAACGCGGCCGCCGAACCTACACATGTTTCGAATTATACCACACTTTACTAGATTATTAGATATACAGTAAAGACGCGATAAGTGTTCAGAATTTGGGATCGGCGAGGAACATTTAGCGGATAGGAGACTCGCTTCTGCAAACGAAAGAGGGACTAGGGGTCGAAATGTCGTAAAGATTAAATGCTTACATATCGGTGGGGCAATCCTAATGCATCCAACACACTTTTTTATTTTTTATTTTTTTGAGACCAAATGAGACCAAACACGATATTGTTATGACATTGGTTATGATGATCAGGCTTGAAAATGTTCCTCTTTCCTCGCTGTTTCTTTCTATGCATTCACAGAAAGTAAATTACTTCGAGATTATTCGGGTTAATTAAAAATATCGTAACAATTTCGTGTTTGGTCTCATTTTAATTAGGAAAAACTCATCGATATGTTTACCTTCTATAGTCCGAATTTTGTTTGTTTCTCAGAGAAAGGAGCTACGATTGATTACAGTATTTTACTTTGATCGCGAAATTTTTTGAGTAATAATTGCTATAGATCGACTGTGGTATCATTGCACTAATATTATTACAAAATTTAATAATACAGTGATAATTAAATGAAATAAATTTTTTTAAACATAAATACCATAGAGGGTTAATGAAATTGTCATAAAAAAGAAATTAAAAATAAAAAAGTTCCATCGGTGCATTAGTGTTATCTCACCGATACGAATGCGATAGAGATATTCAAAGGGAAGCCTTGCGGTATCATATTTCTTCGATGCTTGCTTGAGGAAGGAACCACCCAGTGGTGGGGATAACCCGCGATCACTTAGCGTGTAGATTCTTTCGAACATATAGCGAGTCTTTACCGTAGTATCAAAAAAAGCTTAACGTTAATGTTACATTTTTAATATGTATAGTAACAATTCGGTGCAGAATACAAAGAAATAAAGAATATTGTTTCAATGTAGTGAAATTCAGTTTTTTGATTATTAAAATATATATAAGACAAAAACACTATAATGGGTCGGGATTAGTAATAGGCTAGAATTTGTTTCTCTGTAAATTAAGAAAAAATTTATTCACTAATTACAATAGTTATTTACAATATTTACACGCTTACCTGTAAATTAAGAAACGACAATTAAAGCCTATTATTATCTCTTCTTCATTTATACTCACTATTTATTTTTCCTTTTTACTCTTAAATGTTATGAATTCTATTTCTCTTTCTATATTATTGTGCACACGTGCTTTGTTATATTATCCTATAAACAATTGGCGCGCGCCGTATAAGAAGCGCGGCAAATACAAATACCCATTAAAGAAAGTATACTTTCTTTATATATATTTTTCTAAAAATGTGCTCCTAACAAAAAATTTTGCCGTTCTCGGCGGACATTGTAAATGAATTCTTACCCGTGTCTAACGACCGGCGCGTCTCAAAATCTGTCGTAGTCAAAGGGTTAAAGAACTATCGACTCTCGGACAAGAATTGCCAGACAATCTCAAGGCGGTAATGTTACCTGGAAGTCTCCCAGAATCATACGAAACTCTTATGAAAGCATTAGAAAGTAGGCCTGAAAACGATTTTACATTAAAGCTCGTAAGAGGCAAATTAACACTTAGACAAACGCGCTTACCACGAATAACTGTACGACAACTGGAACTCAATACCATTAAATAACAAAAGAGAAATAAGAAACATGTGCTTCTAACAAAACAATTTGCCGTTCTCGGCGTACGTCGTA
The DNA here is from genome assembly GCA_019453375.1 of Ctenoplectra terminalis. Classification (NCBI taxonomy): domain Eukaryota; kingdom Metazoa; phylum Arthropoda; class Insecta; order Hymenoptera; family Apidae; genus Ctenoplectra; species Ctenoplectra terminalis. The sequence continues at coordinate 21,526 of SMSQ01013503.1, read as the reverse complement.
ACTGAATTCCTACCGTATGGTACAGCCGGTGCGTTTCAAAATTTGCCGTAATCAAAGGATTAATTGGGAACTAGACTGAATGGTACCAGACTTGGTACTATTTTATTGTAATTTAATTATAAGTCGAATCGAGGCTCCGAATTTGGTGCAGTTACTCTATTACTCTGTTTGATAGTAAATTGGCATTGTCATTGAAACAAATGAAATTCATAATTAGAGAGAGGTAGATAATTGTGTCTATTAAATTTGACTCTAATGGAGGCAATTTCACAGTCTAAACACACATACACACACAATGTGGAAAATATGTCGTGCACGATACACTAACGCATTGTCAGTCGCCGAGAAATTTTATTATCGCTTACCAACTAGGTTCATCGTGCCGATCGCTACTCGCTTGCTCAAGTAGCACCTGGATACGTGACTGAGTTCCTGGCAGTGGACACGGAAGAGGTTAAACCTGAAAATCCTCAATTAAAAAAAAATCATTAGTGTGGGAGTGGTGAATCTGAAGCGAATGTTGAATGTAGATCGATCGATGTGCAAATGCAGAGTATTTGGGCTAGTGCGATAGAGATGCGAGAGAAGAGTGTTTGGACCGAGTAATCGAGATTGTCGTGTGACTGAATATTTTCTACGAATGCCTGGACAAAGTGAAAGAGATTGAAAAATGGAAACAGAGAGAATGTCTGAGTATGTGGTTGGAGAAAATGCGCGTGCGAGTTTGTTTAATATTGAGCATCGAGTGCACAGAGTCGAGCGAGAGGGAGAAGAGCGAAGAGCGAGATTAAGAGTTGAGTGATAAAATACAGAATATTATTGCTACCATTTCACACTATATTAACCCTTTGCGGTCTTATGTCAAGCCAGACTCGACATTTTAATTTTGTTCCATTATTTTTATTTCTGGGATATGAAACATATTCTTTCATATTGAAATTTAATTTAATAAAAAATTTTCTGTACAGATACCTTATTGGTTATGAAAATATGAAAATTCAGTCAAATTGTTGACAGTTTTTAAATGTAGACTATTAAAGATGAACTAGTTAGGCTAAAATGTGAAATGTAGCTCGGACCGCTTCGACTCAATCGACGATTTAAGGAACTATAAATAAACTTTCTTGTTACATTACCAGGGTAACGAAGTCTTGCGTATTCCCTTAACAAATGGTTAGCGAAAAGAAATGAATGTCAACATTCTGAAAGCGTAAAAATCAATCGGTCAGTATAGCCATTACACTGTATCTCTGTGCATCATACCTTATAAAACTGAATAACTACTATTATGGATGTTTGATCTACTCGTGTTCGATCTGGCGATCGGTCGAGCTTGGTCGATTTTGCACGCGGTGTGCCGACTAAAGTTTCTCGAAGGACCACTCCCTTCGCATGGAGACAAAATAACTAGGTTCAATGTTAACTAATTTATTTACAAGTTATTCCTCCTGTCGAGTCTGATGTTGATTTGCCTGTGTTTTTCTCGGAGGCTTACTGAATTCTAAAATCTACAACTATCTACAAGCACACGATGCATTGGCGGGGATGAGGGACACGGATTGGTCAATTACAATTTTCCGAGTGAGACGTTGGAGGTGGTGAATACAATCTGATTGGTCTACAAAAAACAAAACTAACGAAAATACGCCTCCAAGTCGACGGTCACTCTCAAGTACCGATAGACCCTTGAGTGACGCGCGCGGGAAATCCGTGTCACCCTTAACAATACCGCAGCAGGTAATAAATTTGGTAGACTCTCCGAAGCCGTTGAAACATGCTAAACTAAAAAAGTGTGGGCAAATCTGGCATCCAGCTGATGATAATAAACAAGCAAAGTGAAAATACGAAGAGCTAAGGTGCCCGATGGCCTCCCAGATTTATGACCGCTTGTGAATGGAAAAACTAAACTGGCTAGGCCCGCATTTGGCTAAAAACTAATAGCGCTGGCGCGAAAAATGGATATTGAACAAAGTATTCCAAATACAAGAGATCATGTACGAATCGATCCGCCTTATAGACTCTCGGGTAATATGAAACAACATACCATTGAACCAATAATAGGCAAAGCCATAAAGAAATTCCCAACAAAAAAATGTAAAGTCTGTCTGTCGAATGGAAAAAGGAGCGAAACAAGATACTGTTGCAAATTGTGTCAAATACCATTGCACAAGGGAGAATGCTTCACTCGGTATCATACGCTAAAGGATTATTCAAACTTGTAAAATAAATAATTAAAATTTTTAAAAATGTAAAAAATGTAAAAGATGTATAAAAAATATATAGTAATATTTGAGAATACTTTATGCGAATATCTGCTACTAAATGCGAATTAAAAAAGTGAATATATGTATCGTATAAAGTGTTTCTAGAGCGCCGTACGCAATGTGTTAATTAAGTTTTAATTTTCCATTGCTCGCTTAATTTGATTTCTTCACCTGTCCGTAACTCAATATTCCTACATAAATTGGGAGCTTGTCCAGGATTGTTTGTAGAGTACGTATAGGATATCGTTGCGACAGATGAAGTGGACATGGTGAGTGGACAGTTGAAATAAACGTTTTAAGCGGACATATTAAGTGAACATTTCGAGAAACTGGTGTTCGGTGTCAGACTGCCGTTGTGAATATGGCAGCATCAACAAAGGTAGAGCTAACCGTAATGGAGTAGAAAGAGAAACTCAGAGAATTGGGGTTGAAGATATCGGGCAATAGAAATGAGCCGTTCGCCCGATTGATGGAAGCAGATCCATCAAGAGCGTTGGCACAGGGAATGGAGACCGGTGAAACGGTGCAAGTCGACGCCGGCAATCCTGCGTCATTCACTGCGACGGGGTCAGATGCAACGACGAGAATCGTGGAAAGTGCAATGACATCGCAGGGACGGATAGTTGACCTGATCGACTTAATGCACCTGCTGTTCCGGCAACGCGTTGGTTCACCGTAGGATCCTAGCGTACCGAGACCGGGTCAGGAAAATCAAGAGAACGAAGGTACAGGCACTAGAATGAGGAGTGCAGCCCTCAGGGTCTAAGTGTCCCTAAAGTAGCAGAGTATCTGCATCGCTACGCCGGGAAGTCGGACAGCTTTGACGGATGGGAAAAACAACTCTTGACAATCACCCACGGACTAAACGAAGACAGGAGAGGCGCTTCTATACTATACTATTGTCGAGGTTGAAAGGCACGGCCCTTGATTGGTTCCGTTCGAAACCGGAACATATAACCATTCCAGTGGGGATATAGGCTGGTAGTGAAATTGCGGGGTATGTATTGTAGGGTGTTAGAAATAAAGAATGTGTGAGACGAGTGAATGTTTGGGCTAAGCTGAAAGAGGTGCGAATGAAGTGTGTTTGGGCCCAGCAGAGTAGTTGTTCGAGTGCGTGCGGCCGGTGTCTCCTCGCATCGGGACGGCGTCGGTATGTTTAGGGAAAGTGTGACTGCGGGCGAAATGATCTCGAGTGGCTGAAGGGATGCGAGGAAAGAATGTTTGGAACCGAGTGATCGAACCGTGTGAACGAAGTGATTGGAAAAACCGTGTACGTGACTAGGGAGTGCAAGGGAGAAAGGGTGCATGTGAGAGCAGAGGAAAGAATGGGCAGAGAAAATGATAAAACTGTGAATGAGTTAGTTAAGTAAAGAACAGGGAACAGTTAAGAATAGGCGGTTGAGAGTACAGCTACAGTGTGTTAGAGTTAGCGTCGGAGGAATTATTGTATTGTATTTTATTGAGGGATATGTAGAAATAGTAGTATATATATATATATTTAATTGCAAAAAATAGGAGATGATACAGAAATAAGCAGACGCCTCGTGACACGCTTCTGGATGTCTCGACGAGAACTGACGATGATCGCCGCTTCTCGAACTCGTCAGCTCGACGACAATGTATGTCCTTTGGGTTTCTTGGAATGCCTTTACCACGAAGGCAAAGCGGCACCCAAAACATCTTCCGATGGAGAGTTCTATTGTCTAACTGTATTTTACTTTTACATATTTAGCATTAAACTTTATATGTACCAAAGACTCATTCCATTTACCTATATCCCCACAGTATCGTCATTGCCCGAACATGGTAGCGTTGCGAAAAAAATTTGAGAACAGCATGTGGAAAGTGAGCGAGACATTCTATAAGTACATGATATGGTTGTGTTAGCCAATAGAATATCCATGGAGGAGTACGAGATAGTGTAATGTGCGGTAGAGAGAATTCCAGATCCATATTTGAAAGACCGGGCACGATTGCAAAAGTTTACAACGAAGACAGCAATGTTCGAGGCGTTCCAGGACCTGATGTTGGAGAGGTCGACGCCGTCAATAGGTTCCAGAGATGCAGAAGGCTACCGTGCGAGATCTTCGGCGCCCAAAGTGGAGCAAATTCAAGAAGGTAGGACTCGAGGACTAGTTTGTTACAATTGCGGAGGTTGGAAGCACATCGAGAGGAATTGTCCGACCAGAGAAGACTGGATGAAGTGTTTCCAGTATGGGAAAAGACGTCACGTTGCAGTGCCCTAAGCATCAGGTCGTGACCAGAAGAACGTACGTTGTTCAGCGGGTGCCTTAACACTAGATTTACGAAACCCGTCAATTTGACGCAGTTCAAATTTCGTCCTCAAGTTTAACAATCATGCGTGAGAAAAATACAAACTCAAAATTAAATTTATATAGAAAAATGGACTAAATAAATTTCTGCTTATAGAAATCTATCAATTTGAAGTAAACCGAAATAATGATATTACACAAAATTTGTATTTCAATGTTCCCATCAAAATGATTCAATCAATGCCCGTAAACCTACAGTAAAACCTGTTTTTGTGCGGTGGATAGGGACCGCGTAAAAGAAATCGTACAAAAAAATATTCGAAAATTTTTATAAATTCTTACTTATAATAAACAACTTTGTACGATATTCTACCTAAAATTTTTTTTATGCGGTGGATAGGGACCGCAGGACAAAAAAAGTCTGACTTAGAAAATACATCAATGATTTATGAAATAGATGAGAGAATGCTTTCAATTAAATTAAATAATTAAATTAGACCTAAAGAAATTGTAAAAATATTTATTTCTTCATTGTACATATACATGGACAAGTTTTCAAATTATACATTAAATAGTTTGCTGCTACTCGTCGTAATCCAAAACGCGCATTTTCTTGTGATGAATTGGTTGAAAATCGCTTTCGTCGCTTGAAGATAGGATTTCAATTGATTTGTTTTTCGGTACCATAAAGTCAGTGATTAGTTTTTGTGACGACATGCATGATCTCAGCTCTTTTTGGAATTTTCAGCGTCTTTCCGCATTGGTATCTATTTTAAGAAAATGCGTTTCCAATTTTTTCGAAATCTGGATCCCTGCATATATTTTATCCGCTGTATAGATTTGTAATGTATATGTACATTGATAGGAAACATTAAACTGGTGCTAACGCCGCTAAGATTCATATACCGCATAAAAATAAATCGCACGAAAAAAATTGCACAAAAATAAAATCGCACAAAAACAAAATCGCATAAAAAAGGACCGCAGAAAAACAGGTTTTACTGTAGTGTTAAACAAAATACTGGATGTGTGTATATACAGGGTGTTTGGTAACTGGTGGTACAAGCGAAAAGCAAATGATTCCGCGTTAAAAAATAAGTCGAAAATATAAAATAAAATTTTTTCATACGAGGTTTTGTTTTTGAGAAAATCAACTTTGAATTTTCGTTTACTGCAACTAATTGTCTCGATTGAAGTTTAGGTTGATGAACACTTCCAATATCACGGAAATGTTTATCTTACCTATTACCCTACTATCCTACCTTTATCGCTATGTACTATCAGTATCTATCAGTTTGACGTCGTNTACCTAAAATTTTTTTTATGCGGTGGATAGGGACCGCATAAAAAAAGTCTGACTTAGAAAATACATCAATGATTTATGAAATACATGAGAGAATGCTTTCGATTAAATTAAATAATTAAATTAGACCTAAAGAAATTGTAAAAATATTTTATTCTTCATTGTACATATACATGGAGAAGTTTTCAAATTATACATTAAATAGTTTGCTCCTACTCGTCGTAATCCAAAACGCGCATCTTCTTGCGATGAATTGGTTGAAAATCGCTTTCGTCGCTTGAAGATAGGATTTCAATTGATTTGTTTTTCGGTACCATAAAGTCAGTGATTAGTTTTTGTGACGACGGTCGACCGGTCAATTGCTTGAAAACGTCACGATAGTGAGACATGCATGATCTCAGCTCTTTTTGGAATTTTAAGCGTCTTTCCGCATTGGTATCTATTTTAAGAAAATGGGTTTCCAATTTTTTCGAAATCTGGATCCCTGCATATATTTTATCTGCTGTATAGATTTGTAATGTATATGTACATTGATAGGAAACATTAAACTGGTGCTAACGCCGCTAAGATTCATATACCGCATAAAAATAAAATTTTTTTCGCACGAAAAAAATTGCACAAAAACAAAATCGCATAAAAAAGGACCGCACAAAAACAGGTTTTGCTGTAGTGTTAAACAAAATACTGGATGTGTGTATATACAGGGTGTTCGGTAACTGGTGGTACAAGCGAAAAGCAAATGNTTTAAGAAAATGGGTTTCCAATTTTTTCGAAATCTGGATCCCTGCATATATTTTATCTGCTGTATAGATTTGTAATGTATATGTACATTGATAGGAAACATTAAACTGGTGCTAACGCCGCTAAGATTCATATACCGCATAAAAATAAAATTTTTTTCGCACGAAAAAAATTGCACAAAAACAAAATCGCATAAAAAAGGACCGCAGAAAAACAGGTTTTACTGTAGTGTTAAACAAAATACTGGATGTGTGTATATACAGGGTGTTTGGTAACTGGTGGTACAAGCGAAAAGCAAATGATTCCGCGTTAAAAAATAAGTCGAAAATATAAAATAAAATTTTTTCATACGAGGTTTTGTTTTTGAGAAAATCAACTTTGAATTTTCGTTTACTGCAACTAATTGTCTCGATTGAAGTTTAGGTTGATGAACACTTCCAATATCACGGAAATGTTTATCTTACCTATTACCCTACTATCCTACCTTTATCGCTATGTACTATCAGTATCTATCAGTTTGACGTCGTGTCTACATACAACAATCGGGAATATACGGACATGATACTGTCGTTAGGTGCGTGTGGTGGAAATGCATGAGCCGCAGCTAATTATTACAGACACCGGTATCCCAATCGTCGACATCCTGACAGACGAGTTATTCAAAAAGCAGAACGAACCGTCGGCGAATATGGCTCTTTTGAACAACTCCGGCGACATGCTGGTCATCAACGACACGTTTGCGTGAATGTTGAAGAGCAAATATCAAATGCAAGCATACCCGGCGAAAATTCAAAGTTTTTTTCGATTTTCTCGAAAACAAAGCCTCGTATGAAAAAATTTTTTTCTACATTTTCGACTTACTTTTTCATGTAGAATCACCCTCTTTTCGTTTGCACCACCAGTTACAGAACATCTTGTGTATATATATATTAGTAGTAGTGATAAGTGATAAGTAATGGACAATATTTTTAACTGTAAATGTATAACCACTTTTGCACAATAAAGCCTCGAATTTCGAAAAAAAACGGCGGAAACAAAATTGTACACCTAATATATATAATATAATATATATGTATATATAATATAATATATAAAATAATATATATATATATATAAGGAAAGTCGCGTATGGTTCGACATATTCAAGACTCGACTGACCGTCGACAGACCACAAAACCGAGACGATCGGAAACTGCTTCACATTAGACTGAAGCGCAACAGCCACCCAAGCGGACAACAGAGATATGAGACACAATACTCAACACACATAATCGAAAACGGAAGAATTTATCCGTCCGTATATAAGACAAAAGCGGTACGAAAGTTCCTTGAACTCAGAAACGTTCGACAGGTTCGAAGTTTTCTGGGTTTAACCGGATATTTCAGGAAATTTATTCCTTGCTCTTCCCTCATAGCGTGTCCGTTGACGAATCTGTTGTGTGCCAAGGTGAAATTTCAGTCCAGAAAACTTCAGAGAGATTCATTCTTTTTGTTAAAGAAAGCTGTGCGAACAATTCCTGCTGTGGTTGTATAAGCAAAATGGAGAAACTGAGTTATACACGGACGCGTGCATCTTTTGTCGTGGAGCGATTCTTCTCCAACGAGATTCGGAAGATATACGTTACATTCGGTGTATCGCACTAGCGGTAAGAGCACGGCAGCCGAACAAAAGTACACTAACTATCAGCTGAAAGTTCTAGCTATTGTTAACTCCTTGCCGTACTTTAACGAGTCTGACTCGTGATCGCAATTTCGGATCGAACATGAATGTCACGAGTGAGGCTCGTAGTTACAGTTTCGATCTAAGCATGAATATCACGACTAAGACTCGTTGTGTCAAAGTTCTGGACAACGACAACTGAAAATAAGGGCTAAAACTTAACCCTTTAGGGACCGTGTGACTTAAAAGTTACAAATTGATGTATCTATATTTTAAAAAATTAATTTTGTTTAGTTATCGCTGCACTATTAACCGTTTTAGTGTCAGTTTAAATTCTGTGTCGGATTGTGCCATGAAGCGCTTCCTTCATTTATCTCCGAGTAATGCCGATCGGCCCGGCCGCGCTGCTCTTCTTTTTGCTCGAAATATGCCGCCCAGGGCGCTCGCGCTTTAGATTGTTAGTCAATTTTTTTAATCATAACAGTTTCATCAGAAAGACAGCTAATTATGCAGGTTGTTTACGATAATTTGAAAGAAAATTTGTAATTACGAGAGGAAACTCTGACAGACTCGCGACAAAATATATTCTGAACCGAGCGTAATCGAATTGACGATCGTGACGAAAAAAAGAGACACGGTTTACCACAGTACGCGAACAGCGCGATCGCGCTGCGTGACACTAAAACGGTTAAATTTGATTACTGTATTACTTCAGTGACACCGCGATCCATCTACAGTAATTATTAGTTAAAACATTTTCAAATCAAAGTGAAAAACTGTAATCAATCGTGATTTTTTCTCCAATAAGCAGACAAAATTCGGGCTATAGAGGGTTAACCGTTTGAGTGCCACGGGTCTTTGTTGTTTCCCAATCGAAAATTGCCAAGCGGCGCAATAGCGCTTTATCTGATTCCGTATCGAAAAGTGCCAAACGGCGCGATAGCGCTTGTCTTATTGCGCGTCCAAAAATGCCAAGGAGCGCAATTTCATATATTTAATTTCTGTTTTTTATAGTCTATTCTACATTATTTAGTTCATTATATTATTATAGTAATGGTTGTTTATATGAATAAAAACGTGTACACCTGCAGAGTGTAATATTACTCCAGTTTTATCTTAATTTACATAAGACTGAACGGTAACCGTAAAGTCACGCATCGACAGAAATCGAGCGTGCTGAGATTATCAGTTTCGCAGCCTAGATACATAACAGAAGAAGCGCAATATCACCGCTTGGCACTCAAACGGTTAACTCTTTGCAGCACAGAACTTCAGACAATAAAATAGACCCATGTTGCACAGAAATTTTACTGCGTTTTAAATGAAACAGAATTGGTATATCTTTACTAATAAAGAAATCGCATAATGTAAAAACATAAAAAAATAATAGTAATTCAATTGAATTTGTTGTTATAGGATTGGACTCGAATAGTCCCATTGTGTCACATTGGTTCATGAATGGTACTTATTAGCCGTTTGAGTGCCAAGGAGCGATTTTGCGCTTCTTCTGTTTCGCTCAAAAAGTGCCAGCGCTCTAGGCTGCGAAGCCGACAACCGTGACAACTCGGTTTCTGTCGATGCGCGACTTTACGGCTACAAAAGATTTAAATAATATTTTTATATTATTTAAACACGCCGATAACTGTACTTATGCTCGGAAAGATGTCAGAACCATACTGAATTCAAAAAATTACAACTTACCGTATAAGAGCAGAAAACAGCGCAAAAGCGCTCCTTGGCATTTTTAATCGGAGAATAAGACAAGCGCTATCGCGCTGCTTGGCATTTTTGGAGAGGGAATAAGACAAGCGAAAAAGCGCTCCTTGGCACTTTTGGACGGGAAAACAGGAAAGACACGTGGCACTCAAACGGTTAAAGCACATCCTTTTCCCTAGATCAAGGTAGGACTAAAAATGTCCCACCATGCATTACTGTTCATCAAAAAGGTGGGACACTTTTAATCCCAGCCCCAAAGAGTTAAACAATCTTAGCAGTAGTGTTCGGCGAGTATCGGCCGGTATACTATTGTCTCGAATTTTTCTCGACTAAATGGTGGCGCAAGGGGTTAAAGCCGTTAGAAAATTTAGAGTATATTTGCTAGGAGTTGATTTTAAAATAGTTACCAACTGCCGCGCGTTTGCCTAAACCACGAGAAAGAAAGATCTGTGCGTTTGCCTAAACTCTGAAAAGAAAAGATCCGTGTATTTGCCTAAACCATGAGAAAGGAAGATCCGTGCGTTTGCCTAAACCATGAGAAGGAAACATCTGTGCGTTTGTGTAGCGTGCCGAGCTCTTCTCTTGGAAGAGTATAGTTACACGATGGAGCGTACACCGGGCAGGAGTATGCAACACGTGGATGCGCTAAGTCGTTTCCCGATGTTCTCCTGCTTACTTTTAGACGAATGCCGAGATGAATTAATGCACCGCCTGAAAAGGACACAACCTCAAGACAAAAGACTCAAGGAAGTCACAGAGCTGGCTGAAAAGGAACAAACATGAGGGCTGCTGTTTATGGAGGTTGTAGAGAACACGCGGTTGGTAGTCCTAAAGTCAATGGTTTAGCATGTAATTCGCAGAGCTCGTGAAACTGGAAATTTTTCAATAACAAACTCGAAAACGAAAGTAGAAAAATTTCTTAAAAATTGCGTTCCCTGTATTTTAGCTGAACGAATGCATGGAAAATCGGAAGGGTACTTAAACCCAATTCCTAAAGGCTGTGTACCATTGGATACGTACCATATCGACCATTCGGAGCCTTTACCGTCCATTGGGAAAAGCTATAAGCATGTTTTCGTGGTAGTAGACGAATTTTCCAAATTCGTTTGGTTACACTCTACAAAATCCACCGGCGCTGCGGAAGCGATTGCTAGACTCAGCAAGCAATCCAACATTTTTGGCAATCCGCGACAAACAATTTCGGACAAGGGGGCGGCGTTTACATCCAACGAGTTCGGAGCGTACTGCAAGCGAGAAGGTATTAGGCACGTGCAGACCACCACCGGCGTCCCGCGTGCCAACGGGCAAGTAGAGCGCGTCAACCGCACCCTAATTCCGTTGTTAACGAAGCTGTCTGCCCCGAAAAAGAAGGACTGGTACAAATATATTTACCTCGCGCAACCGTGTCTTAATGTAACCCTCCATCACAGCCTTCACACTACACCATTTCACCTTTTGTTCGTGCCAACGTGCATTAAAGACGATTCTCGTATTGCCGAGCTGTTGGAGGACGAATGGATAGACGCGTTCCAAGAAGAGCAGGACGAGTCACGCGAGCGAGCCATGCAGTTGCTTGGTATAATTCAGGAGAAAAACCGTCGAGGTTTTAACCCTTTGCGCTCGTAAACTTTTTTGTTTCAAAGGACTATCGTGAAAATTTAACCCTTTATAGCCCGAATTTTGTCTCTTGTAATTTATCTCTTGTAATTCATCTCTTCTAATTTGTTCTCTTGTAAGAGAAGAAATTACGATTGATCACAGTTTTTCACTTAGATTTAAAAATTTTTAAACTAATAATTCCTACAGATGGATCGTGGTATCACTACAATAATACAGTAATCAAATTTAATCGTACAGCGATAACTCGATAAAATAAATTTTTAAAAATATAAATAAATTAGTTTGTAACTTTTAAGTCACACGACGCCATAGAGGGTTAAAGTGTTCTTTTGGAAAGAAAAAAAGAAAATTATAAATGTTTACTATTTCTTATTTATTTGATTAATTTACTTCTATCTTAAAATAAAAGAAGCGTTTGGATCGATGAAAATATAGAATTTAATTAAAAACATAATCTCTGAAGAAAATTATACAAGTCGCTATAGTGCCGCCAGCAGAGTGCAAAGGGTTAACAAACGTAAAGTGCCTACGAGAGAGTATGTTCAGGGTGATTCGGTGACTGTTAAGCCTGTACAGCAAGCGTTGGGAATGAAATTAGCTAATAAGTTCTTAGGGCCGTACAAGATCATTAACCGTTGAGTGCCAAGAAACGCGTTTACGCTGCTCACATCAAAATCTAAAAATCGCACTTGCATCGATCTATAGCTGTACGACACTAGCATTATTGTTTAAAAAATTTTTACAAAACTGAAGTTTTTGCAATCGTCGCAGCGACTGTTTTTTAATGAAAAAATAAAGGAAAGCCGTGTACACAATCAATTTTTATTTGATATATTTTTATTTGTTTCTGAAATAAGAGAAGAGCGATCGCGCCGCTTGGCACTTTTCGACTGGATTTTTTATATGACCCGTGACACTTAAACGGTTACGATGTTGCGAAATGGCCGATGTCTTGTGTAAGGTGGAATCAGGATTTGAGCGTTAATTAAAGAATATAGTCTGTGGGCGTTTTGAATACTATGTTTAACACGTTGCCTACCGTCGGGGCCACCGGTGGCCAGCACTCGACTTGGCTACAGCGCCATGGGGGCCACCGGTGACCGGCGACGCGACCAATAGTAAAATACGTAATTGGAGTAAATATCGATACTGATACATTTCGAAATAATATCACTATTACTATAATGGTGCGAAGAAATTAATGCAATGCAGAACACGCAAAAATAATTTTATTGACACAAGGAAAATATACATATTAGTTTTTTCAACATAACATAATCACATAATAAGAAATTCAAAGTCAACGTGTTAATATTACGTGTGTTCACGTTAAAGGCTACTACAATACTGTCCTGTACTATCCATGAGTCGGGAGGACCTTCCCGCCAGGATGCCTTAGTTTTATTACCCTAAGTCCCAAGGAGTTTCCCTTAAGGGGGGAACCTCATGTAAATGGTCTGTTTTTGAAGAATTTTTTTTGAAAAATGTAATGCGCAGATTGATTTAAAATTTGAAGTATCATTTTATTAACGTTATAATGTAAAAAAAAATATTTTTTATAAATTTTAGTTGTTAATAAGAATGGTGCAATGGCATCTTATAAAATCGCTGTGCAGTGTACAGTGCACAAAAATGATCTAAAACAAAAAAATCAAAATAGAATAGTTAGTTTATGCAAAAACGCTCAGCATGACATTCCTCTTTTATTAAAATTTTCAGAATTGCAAAAATAGCGAAGTTTTGAAAAAAAACCGGATTTTTGGTTATGAACAACTGTTAATATTGTTAATATCAATGTTTGAAATAAAAAATAAAGAAATCGGAGCTCGTCATGCTGAGGCCAATTATTTGTAGAATATATATGTCAAGTTTCATAAAGATCGAGTAATCAGTTTTTGAGCTACGTTGCACGGCATGCGAAATTTTGCGTTTCGAGAAAAATGCGTTTAAACTTTGAGTAACAGAAAAATCGTGAAAAAATAGTAATTCATTTTAACTTTCCGTGGTTTTTTGTTAATCTGCGATTCCAGGGCCATAGAACAGATCTTCCTCTTCTTCAAAAAGTCGTAATTCAGCCGTTTTTTCTTCTTTTCGAAAAGCACGAGCCTCTTTTGCGCAATGAAGACTACGGCGCTCCTGCTGTTTAATACGGCGTTTGTCCTCATTTTCGCCGAATCTTTTGCTCTGCTGTCCAATTACTATAGTAAGCTGTTGCATTGTTTGAAGGACGAACAAAAATCCTTCGTTAAACATTCCGGCAGCCAAAAAAGCAGCTATCTCAACAATTTTATGGCCACAGTTCAGATGTTTAGGAGCTAAACGTCAAACGATAGCGTTAAAGTTCTCGTTAGCATTTTGCGTATGCCCACCTAAAGATCTCTCTAACAAATCATCCTGTTGACTCCCACAGTGTTCGTGGAGTCGATAATATAGCATCAAAGATGCCAACACGTTTTATAACAATAAACAGATAACTATATTTGTATCAGATAAGACAAAGTTCACAATGTAATAGTTCACAGTTCTAGTTCAGTTCTTGTTCAATGATAATACAATTCTAACTTGTTGTTCCTGGTACAGTTCACGTTCAAATACAGTTCTTAATGCAGTTCGCAGTTCAATTCTAATGCCGATCACAGTTCAATTCTAATCTTATTCACAGTTATTGACAGTCCTTAAATATTAGACACCCTTGTTAGGCGTGTCATCGCCAAGAGGGTGGGAGGCATGCTATGTCCAATCAGTTCTAAATTCTGGTGTCAAGAGAGGTGGTCAATGTCACGCCCTCAGAGTTCGTGTGTCAGTCCCAAGTCAGGTAAGTGCAGATGTGACGGTGTCAGAAGGTCGCAGCTGAAGTACACGTGCGTCAGTTCTTGGTGAGATTTTAGAGATTTTTCTGCTATTGAGCAGAAATCGACAAACACCGAAATATTCGCCAGTTTCTAGGTCGTAAACTAATAACATGCCTGATGTGAAAATGACCGTTCTCAAAAATAGCTAGAGTTCGTCCGTATCATAAATTAAGTCGTTCGCTGTCCTTAACACATCCAGTGATAAGTCTTCATAAATTGGGCGAATATGTTTTTGAATATCTTCGTGTAATGGATTGTGAAATTCTTGCTCCAAGGCTTGTGCGACGCGCCACTTACACCACCTGAGCCCAATATAACCATTCGCTTTATTATGAAAATAACGTACAACAATATCTCTGATCACTTTCTAACTTTTTTTATCGTATTCTTGAGGGAATTTCCTATCGGTTGAAGTAAAAAAAAAAAAAGCTCAAAAATTTCATTTTACACAAGGTTCCCCCCTTAAGTGGGGAAGTGCCTTGACGAAACGCACATGGCCTGCTTCAGCCGTTCGTCTACAACGATTTTCTAACATACATGTACACCGATTGTCGCCTTTCACTCGTCACTCGTCCTGCCGCGCGAAACGCCGTGGCGACTGAGAGTCGTCTCTCGTCCGCAAAGGGTTAAGTCATGAATAAGTGGGGAGGATGATGGATCCGACAAGGAGGACATCGATTACATTCGGGGCGAATGTTCGTGCAAGATGTACGAATGTGGGAATGGTGAGTCTGAAGCGAACGTTTAGTCTAGAGCGATAAACGTGCAAATGAAGAGTGTTTTACCAGTACGATAGAGGTGCGAAAGAAGAATGTTTGAACCGACTAATATAGATTATCGTGTGACTCAATATTTTACTGAGAATGTCTGAACATAATGAAAGAGATTGAGAAATAAACAAAGACGGAATGTCTGAATATATGATTGGAGAAAATGTGCGTGCGAGTTAGTTAGATACCGAGCGTCGAGTATAAAGAATCAAGAGAGAAAAAGAGAAAGACAAAAGCGAAGTTATGAGTTTATAGTGATCAAATACAGACTATTATTGCTGTACCATTTCACACTATATTAAATGAGTTTTAATTTTCCATTGTTTACTTAATTTGATTTCTTTACCTGAGAACAAAAGAGACCTCGTCCGCTTTCGCGTTCCCACTTTTATAGGTGGCAACGACGCACACACTCATACGCGAACACACGCGCGTGCACACACACACACATCTCCGCGTTCGATCGAAAATCCACGGCGGAGTTAGGAATCACATAAGGGAGGTATCCGCCCTTGATGTCCTGGCCGTGACCGTTCAACGCCACGCGCCGAATTCGCCGCAGCTTCGATAGCCCCGATAGCTGTCGGCACGACACAAGCCACGTGCCGACTTTTAACCCTTTGCGGTCGGCAAATTTCGCTTTTGGGAGTACCAGCAGGTAGGAGCAAATCTAGTGTTTCGCAGTTACTTTTCCGTGCAGGATTTAAAGTCAATATATGGATATTTCTCTGAACAATCATAGATTGTTATCCCGTAAATCAACCGAAACATTTGAATCACGAGGCATAGGGGACGATAGTGGCACTTTTGCGATTTTCGAATGTTCTCGCTGTGGTGACATCGACTTCTACGATGATTTCAAAATGTCCCCGCTACGAGGACACTGACCGCAAAGGGTTAACCTTTTGACTGCGGCACGCTTTCGGAGAAATCCATCAATACAGACGGCGCGATATTCGTTTGTCAGTAGCTGCGGGTTTTTTATTTTTAGGGGTTTAATCCTTCGAACTTCGTACGATTCTTTATCAATGAAGAAAAGAAGTTTTATTTTGAACGGAAAAAATTACTATTGCCTGTGAAAGTACTTATTTTTATTCATTTTACAAATTTCCATTTTCCTCTCGCAAAGGAAACATAAATTTTTAATTTTGTAAATTATCACGGTGCGATATCTTTGCTAATTGAGCGTAATCGTGTTGAAAACAGAATGTCTCTGTAGCGGAGGCAAAGGAGCGCTAAGGGTTAAAAAATAAATAATTGCAAATTAGTTAAAAATATCCAGTTTTTAATCTATTTTAAGTAGTTTCTAAGCTACTTTTAATTTACTTAACTTGTATATTCCTTCAATAGTAATTGGTTATTAACCGTTTGACTGCTACGCGGCGCAAAAGTGCTGCGTTCATTTGTCTCGAAAACCGCGACGCAACGCAAAGGCGCTGCGAGTTTTTTTTTTTCACGTAAGAGTCAGTGATCTTCCCCCAATCAAAATGATCCTTTACGTGCTGATCATAAGAGAAGATCAATAAACTTTAAGTTATCTTTTTATAAATTTTAATTTTCAAAGAAAAAAACAATTTAATGTTTATTTTTTCTTATTTACAATCACAATTAATATTGTTTCTTTATAATACGAAAAGAATTATTAAAATTGATTGATATTTGTCTAAATGAGAGTGTTTTATTTGACAACATCAAGTCAAAATATGTCCCGCAGTTTTCGTGCGTTCTTGCAAGAATTGCTTAGCAGTCAAACGGTTAAATATAAAGAAAAAAATTCAAAATTAATAACGAGGAACAAATTTATTTTTACAATTTTAACATAATGATAATAAAAATAGTATAAACGAATAAAGATAATAACAAGATAGTAGTAAGAAAAATGTAGATTGACTTGTGAGGGCGTATATATACGTCTTTCGTATTCAAAGGATTAACCCCTTAACCTACGATTTACGTTCGAGAATTGTGGGCCGAAAACGTAAACAAGCTCGCGCAGCCTTCGAGCCATTCGAACGACTTGTTTAGTATGTAAGGAAGGCTGACGGGCGAGACGAGAAGAAATTTAGAAACAAACTATTAGTGAATAATATATTTTATTTGACCTGTTATGGTCGACGTGCCTGCTCAAACTGCCTTTACTCTGGGCTTTTCCTAGGAGGTGTCTTAGGAAAAGAAAAGGGGAGGGCCGTCTTATATGGACGCACTTGGTCGACTCTCTAAGCACGGCCCTCACAAAATATATATCTCTTCTCTATTGCTTACAAGTACGATGATCGGGCCAATCAATTTTAATCAAAATTAAGACCGTCAAAACCTTGTAGAGGTTTAAATAAAAAACGTAGAGAAACAACGTGGGAGTGTAAGAAGTGCAAAGTTCCCTTACATCTACCAGAATGTTTCAAATTGTATCACACCATTGCAGATTATTAATTTTGTATTACGAATTTTTGCATAAATAAACTTTTTGTAGTACTTGTATCTACTACAATTATTACATCAAGTTGTAATTACTTATCACATATTCCACAAATATTTATAACTTTGGGAGGGCGCCGCCGCTAATATTTATAATAGGCCCGATCATCGTATTACGGGCTATGCCCGTAATATTCACTTTTGGCCCGATCATCTACTACGGGCTATGCCCGTAATATTCACTTTTGGTTCGATCATCTGCTACGGGCTATGCCCGTAGTTGTAGGTTAAGGGGTTAAAGCGCGAAAACTGTAGCTGTCGGTAGAACAAAGCCACGCGCCGATCCTTTTGCCACGTGAAAATGCGTACAATTCATACAAATATTCTGTAACAGACTAAGGATCTTTAATTCCCTATTCTTATTTTATAAATAAAAATTGAAATTACTTAATCTCTAAGAAAAGATCAGACAGTCAAAAATTAATTTAATTTAAAACTGTACAGAATGAAGCAAGCGACTCTATGAGTTATGTAAGGGTAAAAGAGAGAGAGAAAGGGCGAGAAACGGAAGGAAAAACGGAAGGCACTGACACTTGTTCGGAAGTTTTATCAGAATGATCAAACTCTGGCACATAGGATTATTTGGTTTATTAATAACAATTACTTAAGTTCAAATATTACTACTAATCAGTACACGGCTCTCCTTGCGACACTCATACAATAAAATCCTCGCGCCCCGAACATTCACTCACTTAAGTACACATCCCTCAATCGCTCTATCTTTTTCCCACATACATCCCTTTTCACTCGCACCCAAAATCTTCGCATCCATTCCTTCCAATCGCGCAGTCACGTAGACTTCATTCTCACGGCCCAGTTTCTCAGTCCCAAACATATTCTGGACATAACCCAGACACTCTTCGCTAATACTCTTTCGACCACCCAAGATTCGTTCACGGTCACACTTTTCCAAACATACCCGGATCAGTCTCACTCGCAACCATAAATTCATTCGCACCACCACTCAATATGCCCATCTATTGGCGCCGTCCCGTCGCAGGTACTGGCGACTCTTACAGTTAGATATTAACACATCTTGCGCGGGCACTTTGTCGCCAAAGTCTTACCGTGTAGCGGACGAAACTCAATAAAGCCCCCCCCCCCCTTACACACACACACAAAACTATCCAACATTTTTCTCAAGGCATTTGGAAATCTGCTCGTCAAAATCTTTAGCGTATTACAACGTAATCGCGTTAGTAAAACGAATTCATAGGAATTCATTCTTGCAACGCATCTTTTGTATTTTTGCAACGCATGTCTATCTGATCTTATTGTAAAAACATCACAAAAACCTATCGATAACAATAATCCATCAATAATCCGTGAAAAACGACTTTAGTCGCTTCTCGCGCAAGATGTGTTAAATGAAATATCCTTGGATGATTTCTTTGTCAAAGCACATTATCGAAAACACTGCTTCAAGTCTGTTGCTGTGACTCCGAAATGTACCATTCGCGAAATGCTTTCTTGTACGTTAAATTTTATACTGTTTTCGTACGGAAATTACTAATAATAAACATTAATGTTTCTGTACATCAAATTGTACAGAAAATTTGTAATTAAATGTATAACGAGGTAAATCAAATTATTCGATACTACTGTTAAATAGAAAATAATTATGCATGATGCTAATTTATATATAATATAATTTATTATAGGTATTAAATAATGATACTGATAGCAATTATCGTTATGCAATAGTAATAATAATTCTGAAAGTAACGAAGTCGAAGGGTATCCGATTTCTATATTATGAAACATACTTGAATAAAATCATTGCAAACATAACGAACCATTAGAATATTATTTATTTACAGAAATATTCATATGAGCTTTCTAATTTCTCTAATTAATTTAAATTAATTACGCGAATGTACAAGGAGCCCTAACCATACCTAATAAATAAAGTAATGAAAATACAAATACTGTTACTACTCATGGGTGTTATGTATAACCATGGTCACTGTTCTCTCGAGAAATCTACATAATACAACCAGTCCCTTGAGCCGATTCGGATCTTTCATCCTACGGGAGTGACCGGAAGAACCGAAAAGCATGCGACTTACCAATTGATGCAAAGTCATCCTATGAAGGCCAAGTCATCCAGTCAAAAAGAAATCATCTGTTAATATAAAAAATAATTCCCCTAAATAAAATAATTTGATTTCAAAATAAGGATGTATGCAAATAAATTCTGAAATTTTATCCAAATAAATTATTTCCAAATGATTTTATTTGCCAAACATTTCAAATATATCGAATGGAAAATTTGGTTAAATAATTATTTACAAAGTAAAAATTTTATTCGATTAATCGTCTTGATAAAATATTATTTTGATAACGCTCGTACGTGGTCACAATCAGAGGAAGCTATCCTGATGTCATCAGTTATAAATGGAAACTCTAAAAAACTTAAAACAGAACGCAAAATATTATTATTCGTTCCTAAAATCATGGCGTTGATTATTTGCAAATTTTTAACTTTAATACAGAAATAGAAATTCAGAACGTTTCAAATAAAAGTAAAAAAAATAAAAAAATTGACTAAAGTACGAACTGCAGAATTAATGAAAATACAAAGATACACTTCGGCTTCGAGAGCCTCGCTGGGTTCCAATACCGGTTACGAATATTTTGAATAAAACAAAAAACTAAATAAATAAAAGACTAAGCGTGATCGTATAATTACAATCAACGAACAAACAATGACTCTAGTTTCGCAAATAAATCTTCTTAACCGGTTGAGTGCCAAGCAGAGATATTGCGCTTCTTCTGTTATGTGTCTAGGCTGGGAAGCTGACAATCGCAGCACGCTCGGTTTCTGTCGATGCGTGATTTTACGTCTTAGGTAAATTAACCCTGTATGGAACCGTGTGACTTAAAAGTTACAAACTGATGAATCTATATTTTAAAAAATTAATTTTGTTGAGTTATCACTGCACTATTAAATTCGATTACTGTATTACTGTAGTGACACCACGATCCATCTACAGTTTATTTACAGTTTATTAATTTAAACATTTTCATATCAAAGTGAAAAACTGTAATCAATCGTAATTTTTTCTCCAATAAGCAGACAAAATTCGGCCTATAGAAGGTTAAGATAAAATTGGAGTAATACTACACTCTGTAAATGTACACGTTTTTATTCTCATAAACAATCATTACTATAATAATACAATGAACTAAATAATATAGAACAGACTATAAAAAACAATAATTAAATACAGGTAGCCCTCCTACAACACGGCATCTTATAACACGGTTTCGCTCTAACACGATTCATAAATTGCAGGATCCCTCCTACAACACGGCATCCTATAACACGGTTTCGCTCTAACACGATAAGAAAATTACAAAAACCTTTGTACAACACCACTGTATTTCTATAGCCGCGGCGAGGCTTGCCGTCTTAAAGATACAGTTTTGCGGAAAGTATTTCTTTTTATCTCCGTGGCCTGAAAACAAAAGTGTCTCACGCTTGTACATACATTTATATTTTTAATAAAAATTAAGTTACTTATGTAGAATTAAAAAAAATATTTGTTTTTAATAAGTTTTCGGAACGTAACCCCTCGTTTTGTACTGGCTCTGGGTCTCATACAACACGGTTTCACACAACACGGCATTTTCCAGGAACCAATCTACCGTGTGTAAGAATCGACGGTTCTTTATTAATCAAAATGCGCGATAGAGACAAGTCCTCTTCTATGAGTATACACTGCGGTGCATAACTATAGCACCGCCTAAATTTTTATCTGTNGTCGCGTAACTATAGTACCGGCGTTGTTATTTACTAATCTAGAAATGCAATAAGTAACGAAATAAGTAGAAACATATTTCGGAAAC
>SMSQ01013492.1:22865-33698 GCA_019453375.1 Ctenoplectra terminalis | reverse complement strand
AGATTCAAGATTCAAGATTCAATAATTAAGACTTGTATAATGTAAAGAAATATTGAAGTAAAATAATTATATACGTTGTCGCCATTCGAGTTGCCGCATTAATCCAAGTGGAGAGTAAGAGTCACCTCTCGAATGCAACGGGTTAAGAAAATTATATGGAAGAAAAAATATAGCAAGTGAAAGGTTTTGCTCTTTCAATAGTCGTTTTGAATAATATCATAATTTATGACGCGGACGGTTCCGAAATTCTTTAAGAAATAAATCCTCGCACGACTAAAGCTGCGTTGTTCAAGCGCCGATTACAATTATACATAAAACATTAGAATTAACTATGTAAGCATAAAAAATATTCTTCCTGCATGTCTGATGAATCGAAGGGGTCTGAATTAATGGCAACGCGTTCTGAATGTTTAATTGTTGGAACGTGCTTGGGTATGCGATGCTTTAATTATCGCGGTGAGGTATACGCTCGTGTACCGGGTGATTCACGAGAAACAGAACATTAATTTACTAAAATTTATATATCGTTTAAAATCTGAGACATCCTTAAACTTTGAAGCACGCTATTGTTATAAATTGATAGCTTATACTTTTCGGATCAAGGATATATCATGAAAATTCCTCGTGACATTTATGACCCTATAAAACAACATAAAAGAACTCGAATTTAAATAAGTCTAAAATATGAAACATAATAAAATATTTAATAAATAAAAATATTACAAGCTTATCGCCTGATAAATACACTTCATTCTGACTACTTCTGTTGAAATTTTTTTTATTATAATTTCAGTCGTTTCAATTAGACGTACCGAGTGATTCGCGAGAAACAGAGCACCTGAATATCTCCCTTAGGATTGAGAATAGAGGAAAATGTTAAGCCTTTCGCTACGGAGGTCTTTGTCGAAGTGATTTTTCTACGATTCTTTGCGATTTTTATAGTAATAAGATGAGTTTTGTAAGTTGAAAATTCAAAAAAATTGAAACTTTGAGGTGAAATCGAGGCGCTTAACGTGTTAAGCGTAGAAGAGGATATCGTGTACGCGTTGTCAAACGAGAGATGGAGGACGCGAACATGGAAATATGGTGTCGTTCGGATTTACTCCGCGTTCGCAATTACCCCATCTTCCCTTACTAGATCGTTAACCCATTAACTGCCAAATATTTTTTTTTATTTTTAAACAAAAAGTTGTGTAACAATATGATTATATTGAAATTATGTTTTGTTCTGAAATTATTTGATATTTTTGAAAAAGTCCCAAATCGGTATCGTTATAAAATGATCAGTAAAATGATTTGAATAAAAAAGAAAAGACCAAGTAACTAACCAGATCGTTACTGTAACCTCTAAATTATGTGCATTTATGTACTGTATTTCATTATAATATAAAAAAGAAACCAAAAATATTAAGCTTCAAATATGACAATTTTGTTCCGTTCAACTTACATACGAATTTCAATTTTGATCGCTTGTTATAAAGAAACGAACCACAAAATACACACTTTCTGTTGCACATAATATTAACAGATATACAGAGTGTTCGATAACTGGTGGTTCGAGCGAAAGGGGATGATTCTACGTGAAAAAATAAGTCGAAAATATCGAATAAAAATTTTTCGATCGAGGCTTTGTTTTCGAGAAAATCGATGGGCAACATTTTCAACAATTTCTGTAATAATAAACTTTGTGATTACTTCGTAATTTACGTGTCCCATCGAGACAATGATCTACAGTGAGATCCGTTATAACGAGACATGATCAAGTGCACGTGTACTAGGCGAAAATTCAAAATCAATTTTCTCGAAAACAAAGCCTCAAACGAAACATTTTTATTGGATATTTTCGACTTATTTTTTCACGTAGAATCATCCCCTTTTCGCTTGTACCACCAGTTACCGAACACCCTGAATATAGAATGAAATTAAATTGTCAAGCGTACCAAATATATTTTTGGCGCCGAATAGTAAACGTAAAATTCCAAAATCCCCGAATGGGGATTTTGATCGTGGCAGCTAATAGGTTAAACTCATCTTGACACCAACTATTATATTTTGAAGCTAAACATATATGGCGCTGTTTAACACCAGAACTACCGGCGATTAAAGTAGAGTTATTTGTACCAAAGAAATCAAAATGATAGGTATTTCGAGAAAGGTAACAATTCTTTGTGCATATTTTTCACAAAAAATTCCGGAAAATCCTCAAACATTCATAATTGTAAATTTCTAAAATTTCTATAAGAAATTATAAACAAGTCATTTTGACTTGTTCGGCAGTTCTAGTGTTAAAAAATCATCGATGATCTTCAAAAAAACCTTCGAGACAGCTACGATCAGAAAATTCTTTTGCACCATCGTATTTGCCTCCTCGAACAGTATAACTTTTCTTTTTAACGTTTCCTTCTATCTTCAATTTCAACAAAGATATTTGGGTGTTCTGCTTCCGGTGAATCACACGGTATAATTAGCATCGCTACGCGTCCTCGTTAAGCTTTTAGCGACAAATTAATAGCGGGGAAGAATATTAAGACTGATAGGAAGGCGAATTACTAAACTTCCTGTGCGGTTTCCTATCATTATATTTGCAAGAATGTCCAACCACAGCCGCAACTGCAAAGGCACTTAGTTAGTACCTTATACGATGGAACTTGTGGCGCGTTAAAGAGGCTGTTTGTTTTACTTAGCAGAGGCTGAAGAAGGCCGGACGTGTCTTGAATTATCTTGTGAAACTGAATGTAGACGTTGCTTGACTTGTAGTAAGATTCGCACAGTTCAATTGACTTTTTGACCTTAGAATTTGAAGTTTTGTTATCTGTTTAATTCAATTCTTATGATTGAAGAGTGGAATAAAAATAAGCAGAAACACGAATAATATATAGTGACATTTTTTAAGTATTTTAAATTATTTTCCTTAAATACAAAGCTTTAGAAGGAAAAAAATTTTTTTTATTTGAATAAGTTAGTACACTTCAGGCTTCGTCTCAATATTTTAGTTAGCATCATTATGGGGACATGGAGAGTTTATGTTATATTTTATTTTTTCTATTACAAATTGGAAATAAAAATAGGCAGAAACACGAATAATATATAGTGACATTTTTTAAGTATTTTAAATTATTTTGCTTAAATAGACAGCTTTGCAAGGAAAACAATTTTTTTTAGGAATTTAATAAATTAGTACACTTCAGGGTTCGTCCTAATACTTTAGTTAGCATCATTATGGAGTCGTGGAGAATTTATGTTATATTTCATTTTTTCCATTACAAATTGGAAATAAAAATAGGCAGAAACACGAATAATATATAGTGACATTTTTTAAGTATTTTAAATTATTTTCCTTAAACACATAGCTTTGCAAGGAAAAAAAAATTTTTTATTTTAATAAATTAGTACACTTGAGGGTTCGTCCCAATACTTTACTTGGTATCATTATGGGGACATGAAGAGTTTATGTTATATTTTATTCTTTTCCATTAAAAAAAAAAAAAAAGATTCATATCTTATTGAATAATAAAATGGAAAAATAAATTCGCTTTTATCAAAAGATGTGCTCCCTTGTACCATACAATTTTCAACTAAAAGATTTTTTTCTACCTGCGATACGTTAGGAAATAAAAATGCTAAAAAGTTACCACGGATACCTTGTATGCGAACAATTTTTGAAATAAAAATCAAACAGAGCAACGTACGAAACATTTTAAAACAGCTGCTAGAGAACACTTATCAAGGAAAAGCTGGCTTGGTTCAGGACCAACAGAAAGCAGGTCGTTGAATATTCCTTACGAATATGGAAAATCGCGCATCCAAATATTGCACGCGCTCGACTATTGTGCGTATACCGCGAGTGAGAGGAAGCATGGATAAAATGCTTCCTGACAAAAGGAACCGTGGAATCCCGAGTTTCTAGTAGACGGAATGGAAAAATGCAATATGGATGGTGGCGCGTAAAAGATAGCGCACTGGCACGAATGGCATGCTCAGACAAAAAGCTCGACAATCACGGCGAAAGATGGAATGCAAAAAGTCCTTCAACCGGTAAACGTCCCAGCAACGCTGCTCTACCAGAAAGTCCCGACAGAGCGTCATTATTGCTTTGCATTTATAGCCTCATTTTCCGTCCCTTCTCATTGTTTACTTACCGGCGTGCATTGCCCCGAAGACGAACAACGTTAAAGAGAGCAGAGGAATTTCTGTACGAGTGGAATCGTTGCATAGTGGGGTATGAAACACGTGAATGAGAATTAATAGGTGGCTATTCTTGGAGTCAAGAAGCTAAACTGAATTTATCGACTACGTTACACTGTAATTAGTTGAGGTTTTAGTTAACATGGAAGGATTTGTACTGTTATTTTAATGTTCAAATTTTGATGTTTTTAGTTTCAAATCTTTGAGATGTAAGATTGGGATAAAGTTGTAGAATTTTTAGTCTTTGAGGATGTACAATTATGATAAAAAGTTGTAGAATTTTAAATCTTTGAAATGCATAATTATGATAACTTTATAGAATATCAAATCTTTGAGATGTACAATGTGACAAAGTTGCAGAATATCAAATCTTTGATATGTACAATATGACAAAGTTGTAGAATTTTTAATCTTTGCAATGTACTATATGACAAAGTTGCAGAATTTTTAATCTTTGCAATGTACAATTATGATAAAATTGTAGAATTTCAAATCTTTGAAATGTACAATTATGATAAAATTGTAGAATTTCAAATCTTTGAGATGTACAATTATGTTAACTTTATAGAACATCAAATCTTTGAGATGTACAATATGACAAAGTTGTAGAATTTCAAATCTTTGAAATCTACAATTATGATAAAACGTTGTAGAATTTTTAATCTTTGCAATGTATAATTATGATAAAATTGTAGAACTTCAAATTTTTGCAATATACAATTAGGATAAAGTTGTAAAATTTCTAATCTTTGAGATGTACAATTATAACAAAGCTGTAGAATTTCAAATCTTTGAGATGTATAATTATGATAACTTTGTAGAATATCAAATCTTTCGTCCGAGAAGAAAAAAATGTTATAATTTTCATTGCTCTGTCTTTGTTTTCATTTAACATACTTCGTAAATTAAATCACTATCTCGTAACAACTTACGTATTTTTTTTAAACATGTGTACAGGCTGTAAATGTAAAACTAATATAATAATTAACTCTTCTACCCAATCATTCTTTTATTATAATTTTTTTTTTTTTTATACTTTCCAATTTTAAGAAAGAAGCAGCTACAACGTAAAATTGAAACAAAAGGTTACACAGATTAATAAAACATTCTTTGTATTTATTTCAGATAATTTAAATAAAAAATGAGAACGCGGTTGGGTTTCAAACGACTCAAAGGCCGTAAAAGAGTTAACTAAATGGCTCAAACAAAACGTTTCAACTAAGGAGCGCAGAATTGCAATTTTTTATCTCTTGATCTAACAAGGGACGTTACTTAAGTGTAACGCGCTGATTTTAATGAAATTTTCGCATGAGATAGTGTTTAAAAAAATACTGCACGAATAGTTTTTTTCATCTGTAATCATCCATATTTAGAAGGTGAAAACAGTCCTCAAACTTAAGGATGAAAAATATATTTTCCTCGATATTTCGGAAACTATACACTTCAGAAAAAAAATATTCAAACAAAAATTGTGCAATTTTTAATAACAGATTTAACTGCATAATAGCGTGAACAGGTTCCGAAATATTGAGGAAAATATATTTTTCGTTCCTAACTTTGAGAACTGTTTTCTCTTTCTAAATATAGATGATTGCAAATAAAAAAAAAGAGATACGTGTTAAATATTTTTCAACCACTACCTCATATATAAATTTCATAAAAATTTCCGTATTACACCGATGTCCCTTATAAGTTGTCGCTTTTTAACACTCGCTACGAAGAGCGTATATATACGCCTTTAAAAAATTAAATAATCATCTGATAAAAGCGTGCACAAACGTTTTCTGTACCATGGAATTATTTATATTCTCATTTACATATGATGTACCATCATTCATTAAACAACAGACATAAATTTTATTATGCATATTTTTGTTATATCAACAGAAACTGTATCGATTGGTATACCAAGAGCACTTTCAATTCCGAAAGCACCGTAGTGAAAGGGTAGTTAAAAGTACCAAAGCAAAAGTCTGTTAGAATCAACTCCAAAAATATGATATTCAATCTATTAGGTTGGTGCATATGAAATGTCGGATTTCCTTAGTAAATAACAATAATCTCGTGTCATTTTTTTACTTTACCAATTTACAAAATGTAATGTAGGCTTGATGCAACTTTAAATTTAAATTAAAAAAAAAAATGTAATGTAATACCATGGAATGATTAATATTCATACTTAGAGCAAGTTTCTTTTATATTTGACGCGAATTATTTTCCATCGGTGCTTTCAATACATCGTTATCCACTGACGCTTCGAGTCTACCACGTAACTCATTTTGTAAAGAAATTTTTAAAACGGAATTTTGCGAATTAACGCTTAACTTTCCTCTTGTTCAGAATATTCTGTCTAAACGCTCCGTTTATGTACCGAGTGATTTTTGTAGCATTATTCTCAAGTTTGTATTCATATAAGAAAATTATACGAATATCAACGAAATTTATACTTGGAATAAATCTTTAAAAAGTGGTTTAAAATTTAGGAAATAGTGTTTTGAACATAATATCGCTGATAATAGATATCCGAACTGTATAAAAGGTTATCTCATAAACAATCATACGATGGAAACAGGAATACAAATATTTAGATGTAATCAAAATCCAGCATTTNTACGAATATCAACGAAATTTATACTTGGAATAAATCTTTAAAAAGTGGTTTAAAATTTAGGAAATAGTGTTTTGAACATAATATCGCTGATAATAGATATCCGAACTGTATAAAAGGTTATCTCATAAACAATCATACGATGGAAACAGGAATACAAATATTTAGATGTAATCAAAATCCAGCATTTCATATGCACCAACCTAATATATTGAATAGATGCTAACAACTTATACTTAACTTAAAAAAATGTTTATCGCGCTTTGTTAAATCTTTGCGATCTTCCAGATAATTTCGCGGCACCCATGAGCCTTCCCAAACGGTTAAGTCAATTTTCCGGAAATTCTGAACATTTGCTAAAACCAGTTAGAACTTGGCCACAGAGTTTTTTCGGTAGATGAATCCTGGGAGATAGGATTGTTAAAGGATCGCCATGAGTAGACTCGTGGACGGCACGTTTTTCCTTTATCTTTTTTATGGGTCAGTTATATTTCAGTGTCCGAACTATCGGAAAAGCGATCTTAGATATCGAGATCGTTCTTCATGGATCGCTTTTGGTTTCTGACTGTTCTATCTGTGACTCGTTCCATCGTGTTTCTCTTTCAGCTTTCTGTCGTTCCGTCATCGAGAAATTATTCGCCTGAATAGTTTCCGTACGCGATAAAATTGCGATTTAAGCGTTATATTTCGGTCGGTATATTTTTTTCGGTTCATCCTTCGCTGTTTGCAATCTTGCTCAAAGAGTTAGGTGTATGCGGATGTATAATATACAACGAGTAGCTTACGAATAATTTACATTTATAATTTAAAATTGGACACTATTGTAGGGATGTTAGGTTCCTGCGGGTGTCTCGATAAAGACTCAACAATGGACACTGTCTGATGAACAATAACTATTTATTATTCAATGACTATACTCAATATTACAATGCTCGCTCTCTAATTCTCTTTACTCAAGTCACTCTTCTCAACTCTTGACTCTCCTTGACTAAACTCTGACTATCCTCTGACTAACCATTCCCACACTATGTACATGTAGCTGCAGCAAAATAAAATGTACTCCCTCCGTCCGGAAATATGGTATACATTTCGAAAAAAATCGTAGATTATCGTGAATAGAAAAAAAAATGACAACATTCATTATATTATTATAGTATATATTAAAATTAATATAACCTAATATAATTGACACGTGTCATGTTCTTCTTAGTTTAAAACTTAACGATCAAAGATCAGTTTTTTTTATGATAAGTAAAATTGGTACCGCTGCAAAATCAATATGGAAAATTCCGAAGAAGAATTGATAAACTTAAAAAGAAGAGATTCCAAATATAAACAATTGACCACGGAACAACGTGATGGTATCTTAGAAAAATGATTACAGCGCATGAAAGAGAACAAGTTAAAACACGGCGACTAGCTGGAAAATATTTATGTTCCAAAGAAGCGTACAATAAGGCCAAATCATATTTTAATTCAATTTAGGGAGTATTGTAACAAAATTATTCTTTTTTAATTATAGTTCTTCTAAAAAAGTTAATATAATATACTTGTCGTGTTAATTTTTAGTTTTATCGTATTTTTTTTGCAAATATATACTATATTTCCGGACAACAAAAATCGCGAAATGTATACCATATTTCCGGACGGAGGGAGTAAAAAATATCGATTTCGAAGAAACACCGATGTTGATTTAATTCTGGCAGAGACGATACAAAGACAGTTATTGTTCCACTAGTGTCACCTGCACTTAGGTGTACCCAGGCTTTCACCTACAGGACCAAGTCAGCGGTTTACTCTTAGCTTTAACGCTAACAGGGAGTGACGAACAGGATAAATTGCAACGTCGCCTTATACAATGTCCCTTTTGTCTGAAAACGTGTAAGATTCTTGAAAATTACTGGTGATATGAAAAAATGTATCAGACAAATGTTGAACGACGTC
This sequence comes from Ctenoplectra terminalis, assembly GCA_019453375.1. Lineage (NCBI taxonomy): Eukaryota > Metazoa > Arthropoda > Insecta > Hymenoptera > Apidae > Ctenoplectra > Ctenoplectra terminalis. Next base: position 24,961 of record SMSQ01013492.1, on the reverse strand, counting down.
GAGGGGCACATGTTTTACCGACGTTTATTTTATCTTGGAACAACAACCTCAAAATACCTTACAAAGGTCATATTTAAATTTTTAAATAAGATACAGATGTTTTTGTTAGACATTCTTATAGTCGACATCGAAATGTTTCCAAAATACAACCTATTTGTACTATTCAGAGCTGTACTGCTATCTGCACTACAGTTCCTGGCAAACGAATTAGGACGACGAGGTATAATACAATTATTAATTATATAGAAAATAATACGAGTCAATTGGCTGCGATCTCGGTTAGGCATTTGTACAATTCTACTTGCTTCTGATTTTGAATTTGGAGTTGGATAGGTTTGAAAGCGAAGGCATCTACTTTTATGTCGGTATAATAATTGAATAGTTTCATATTTTTTTCTTTTTTCGTGTTGTTTCTTACTATTCGATACCTTGGTTGAATCGAATATAAATAATGACTTTGTTTGTCTTTTTTATTATGCCATTGTTTGAAAATTAATATACTTATAAGTAAATATTAAGGAACAGACGAGATATAGAACACCGTGATGACAAATTTACATTGTACGATAGGTCTATATTATTCCTCGTCTGTGATTTACAATTACAAAAATTCAGAAATGTATTATTTTGCATCGGTAATGCTAGGAGTGACCCATGACAATTAATACTGCTTCTCAGTACGATTAAACAGCAGAAATTTATGATAATAAACGTTTGAAATACGAATCGTCTGTTAACAATATGAACTCGCACCAGAAAATCAGTACAAGTTACACAAGCCGATAAATTATTATGCGCTGGAATAACACGTAGTAATTTTGCAATAATTAGAATATTTATTACGTACATTGATTATTCTCAATGTATGACCATCGATAAATATAATTTTTAATGGCTGCATATCAAATTTTATCGCAAAAGCGTAAAAATATTTTAACCCAACTCTGCATCGAAAACTATTATTATGAATGTGCAAATATAGCTTTATCTTGCAAAATGTTTATAAATTAGTATTAATTTATTAGAAGAGTGTGAAAATTAATAAATAGTAGACTTGTAACAATATATTCGTAGCATTCAACGATTTTCGAGTATCCTTTCGAAAGTGTCGATGGTTGGTATATAATGGAACGCTGAGCAACCAACCGATATCAGTTTTGGTTTGGATCTCGTCGAAGAAGGATCGGAGATTTTACTAAGACGATTCTCGGATTCCGTTACGATGGACGTTAGATGTTGGACTTTGGGCGATAGACGTTGAACGATGAACAATGGACGATCGTTATCAGTTAGCGTTTCTACCTAACTGTTAACCATTCTATTCTCGTCGATGGACTTTGAATATTCGTACAATTCAATTGTTCATTTATTTCATCTAAATTTCAATACTTCAAAATGAAGAGTATATCGACTTTGTCCTTCGGGTTCTATTCGATTTTCGCTAACTGCTAATCATTCTATTCTCATCGATGGACATTGAATATTTCTACAATTTAATTGTTCATTTATCTTGTCTAAATTTCAATATTGTAAAGCGGAGAGTTATACCGACTTTGTCCTCCGGTTTCTGATTCCATTTTCGCTATCTGTTAATCATTCTATTCTCATCGATGGACGTTGAATATTTGTACATTTTAATTATTCATTTATTTCATATTTTCAATATTGTAAAACGAAGAGTTATATCGACTTTGTCCTGCGGTTTCCGAATCCATTTTCGCTCTATTTCTTTTTGGTTTTCTTTCTCATCAATTATCCGCTCCTTTATTACACATTCTTCCGAACTATCAAATTCATTAATTTTCAACCGATTAATTTTTACATTACAATTACAGCCTTTAAGATTTAACATCGCACAGTTACTTCCACCGTTGGATCACCCATGGACAACGCGGGATCATCGTTGGACGTCGAGGGATGCTACACCTTAGTTTTAACTACTTTTAAGATAGTTTTAAGATAGCTACCAATGTTAACTCACTTGTAAGCGCCTTTTGTACAAGGAACTTATCTTATTTAAAGAAATTAGATAAATTTTCCGCTTTGTTACTCCTTTCGCCTATTTTTGCACTCGATAGCCCCATGCTTTTGTATGG
>SMSQ01013492.1:0-20204 GCA_019453375.1 Ctenoplectra terminalis | reverse complement strand
GTGTATCATGTTAGTAGTTAATAAATTATATCATTACAATTTGAACAGACCTTTTAATTTTACATAAAACGTGAAAAATGCTGAAAATTTGTAGTGGTCCTAATTCGATGGCCAGGGACTGTACACAGTTTTCAAATTATACCTTCTTGATGAAATAATTTTCTTACCAAGTTCTACTACTTTTTACTATATTCTCAAAAATATGAATTTCCATTAGAATTCGCAGTCTACTTATGACACACTATTAGACCGAGTGCGATTTTGTCACCAAAATGAGTGTGCAAGGAGCTAGAACGGAATTGCGCCGTCCACTTTTGATTAGTTCGTTCGGTTATGATACTTGAAAATCAAACTTAACTCCTCTGGTTGCAAGAAACTATACTCGTCGGCCTTTTTCTTGCTGATATGGATTGCAAAACGCATCCAGTAGGACAAGTCTGGCGATAAAAAGACAGTTGCATTATACGGGATGGATAATTGATTCCGTCCAACTGAAACGTCTCTGCTATTGTGAACACTCGGAAAGTGTAATTAAGGCCACTATTTCGGGACAAAAGAAGCGTCGTGGATGACATTGAAACTTGAATATCTTCCAAAGTATTGATTTTAGGACATATATTCTTACAGTTCACAACTCTATCAGCTGTCACCACGGATAGTCACTTCGTTAAGAATGAAAGAGAATTAACTTAGAAGTGTTCCTCGAAATCGTAAAACTTTTGTACCTTTATTTCTTTTAATATTTAAAATAACAGATATTTTAAGCGTACAAAGTTAGCGACTTATCTTTGCGTAGTCACCTCCGCGTGGTGAGACCTGGTAATTGGTATCGTTTACCTCCAAGTATATTCTTCGGAAAACGATACCAAGCTGAGAACTACGCGTTAGGTTTAAGATACATTTGTTACGATATGATATTTAGGTTCTTTTTTAAGTTTTACATGTTTATTGTTCGATTTAAGATTCTAGTATTGAGACTGAAGTTAAGACAGATGATGGTAGGGTACAATTTTTGCTTTTGGTTTTATAATTTCAATGCACTGTTTATTATTCAATGTATTTTTATTGCATTAAAGTATAGATTACTTTAACCACAATTTTGATATTAGTAACCACGACAGAAAATTATTTTTCATAATTCGACTGCCAATTTTTATGCATTTATGGGAAATTTAAAGGTTCGAAGTTACAAAATATAATATAAATAATACCGATACACTGATTTTTAAATTTCTGAGCTGCTTGAATTCTCATTCTATCCTTTCGCGACCGATCGGTTAAAACCATCCCTGAGGCTCGAGACAGCAAAACCAGGAAAATGGCAACCGGGCGACAAATGTGACAAATCGTTCTAGGATGCGATTTGGCTACTATGTCGCCTTCGTGTACGTAGAAACTCTGGGGGTGTGTGTTTGTTTAATTCGCTTTTCTTTTGCCATTTCACGCGACAATGAAAGCGATTATATTACATCGAAAATTAGCGAGATGGAACAGGTATAGGTAACGTTCGATGCTAGCGTTACAATTCGGTTATCGGAAACCACCAATGCTTCGCTGATTATATCATATAAATAACAAAATTTTTCATTATCACTTAACTCTTTGGGGCACGCTGGGATTAAAAGTGTCCCANTATCTTGCACATACAACGAATTTTCTTCTTACGAATCGTAAACTATCCGTGCGAACTGAATAGTTTGATCGTCAAACGCACATATGCGTCCCTAATCCACGCTGATAGCTTTTGTCGAACGCGTATATGCGTCCATAGCAGTCAAACGGTTAAGAAACACAATTTTAACCGTTTCTGTTCCAAAAAATTCCATAATTAAAAATATTATTCCATCCATCTATGGCAGTTTGTCGTTAGACTTGAAACAATTTTACAAAATTCAAACCTTTACTGTCGTAATATTCGCAACAGCGATTTTTGTTTTTAGTATAAAAATGAATAAAAACGATATACGTAATCTATTTTCTTTTTATATATTCTCATTTGTTTCTGAAATAAGAAAAGCGCAAACTTTTTACCGGATTTTAAAAATAATCTCTGAAGAAAACTCACGCGAGTACTTTTATACAGGTCATTCGGCTTGATAGACAAATTTTTGACCTCTTTTTTCTCTTCGCACTGTTTCTCATATCTACTGTTCGTACACCTAACTTTGCACAACATCTATGCCATGCATGCAAAAATGGTTCATAGAGGAATTAAATGGTTTGCAGGAGAACGTAATATGGTGTAATTACTTTTCCATACTAAAGTATGAAGGAGACATACGTTTTCTTAAATGGAATCGTATAATTTTTAATGCATTATTTGACGAAGCTTTTTGGTTGCTTTAAAAAAAAAATTAATCGTTTGAGTGCCATAAAATACGGTCGAGAAGTATCAAACGGTGCAATCGCGCTTCTCTTATTTCAGAAACAAATGAAAATATGTATTAACACGTTGACTGCTGCGCGCATTTTACATGGTTTGCCGATGGCGCCAACATGAATTTCTTATTATGCGATATATATTATGTTGAAAAAAATAATATCTATATTTTCCTTGTATTAATAAAATTATTTTTGCGTGTTCTGTATGGAATTCATTTCTTCAAACCATTATAGTAACAGTGGTATTATTTAAAAATTTATCAATATCGATATTTACTCTAATTATGAACAGTCAACCCTCCTATAACGCGGTGAGTGCGTACCGCGTTATATGGAAACCGCGCTATAAGAAACTCGGATTTAATCATACAAACCAGGCTAATTCGTAGCGCGTTGTATGGAAACCGCGCTATAAGAAACTCAGAATTAGTACAAATCACACTATTCGTACCGCGTTATATGGAGACCAAGAAATACAAAAGACAAGATTAAATTATAAATTATTTTTATTGAATTGAAGAGTTGATATAAGGAAATGATAAAAAAAAATGAAACAAATGTTCTCATTGAAGAAAAATTCATTCTTCATGAAACGAAGACTTTTGTAAAATCTTTTAACACTCATCCTCGCTGTCAAGCTCCGCGTTATATGGAAACCCCGTTCTCAGAGTGCCGCGTTATAGGAGGGCTATCGCAATTTCAGGTCGGCGTTATACGGAAACCGCGTTCTGAAAGTACCGCGTTATAGGAGGGTTGACTGTATTTTGCTATTGGTCACGTCACCGGTCACCGGTGGCCCCCGTGGCGCCGTAGTCAAGTCGAGTGTTGGCCCCCGTGACAGTCAACGTGTTAAACGTGAAAATTAATTCAATGCATTTTCTGAAGGAACTGAGTCTTTATTTACAAAAAAAGTAACGAACGTGTTGGTTTTTAAAATATTCTTCATGACTTTCTATTGCTTTACTCTTATTAGGTGAGGATTTCTTCTATTAAGTGTTTGAAGTAAGCACCTACCATTTAAAAAAATGACGGTCAAAATACGAATACCTTTTTTTTTCTCAAAGATATCGAAAGCTCATGAATTTTGACGTGAAAAGAATTTGATAATGCTGCTTTAGTTTCGATAAACCTCCTTAAGAAGCAACTCTGACAGTGTAGAAGTAAGAAGATGGTATCAAGGCACACCACTGATCGGACCAAATGATTATTCTTTTGTAGCGATTTCCTCGAAAAGAAGGAACTTGGCGATAAAGTCTCTCTTATTACTCTGGCTGGGGATTTTATCTTTGTAGGCTACGAATACGTATTGTTCACGATTGAATACTGTGTTTCCAATTAGATACTACCTTGTTTAAGTACCTTTTTGTTTCGGTTTTACAATAAGATGAAAACGGTTATTAACATTTCAGATAAATAAAGATGTCTTATACAGCAGAATGAAATGCTTTATTTGTTTCAAAATAATTGTTTAAAAAGTTTCATGATAAAATAAGACCAGGAACATTTCTTGTTTCTCAAACAGGTGTCTTTAAAATTAACGAAATTTAAGAAAAAGTCGAATAAATTTGCAGATGAATTTTATTCCGATTTAACGCTAGAACTACCGTACCAGTCAAAACGACCGGCTCGTAATTTCTCATAGAAATTTTATAAATTTACAGTGGCATATTTTTACGGATTTTCTATAGTTTTTTGCAAAAAATATGCACAAAGAATTATTACCCTTAATATAAGAATTTTTTCAAATACTCATCATCTTCATTTCTTTGCTACAAATAAATCTATTTTAATCGTCGGTAGGTCTAGTGTTAAATATAATTTTCGGCTACAGTTCCTAAAGACCCCAATCATCGATTAACATTTTGAAAGCAAGGTTTACGTTTGAATTGATTCAAAAATATTTGTAAACGATAGTGAATTCAGGTGATGTATTTAAGATATAAACGCGTGAAATTTTATTTTTCTATAAAAATTAATAAGACTGATAAACAAACAGGAGATCTTTTTGGGTTGAAAACAGACTTATATTATTTAAAAAAAAAAGTTCATTTAACCCTCTATAGCCCGAATTTTGTCTGCTTATTGGAGAAAAAATTACAATTGATTACAGTTTTTCACTTTGATTTGAAAATGTTTTAACTAATAATTACTGTAGATGGATCATGGTGTCGCTACAGTAATACAGTAATCAAATTTAATAGTGCAGTGATAACTAAAGAAAATTAATTTTTTTAAATATTGATGCATCAGTTTGTAACTTTAAGTCACACGGTCCCATAGAGGGTTAAGATATAAACACGTGAAATTTTATTTTCCTATAAAAATTAATAAGACTGATAAAGAAACAGGAGATTTTTTGGGTTAAAAACAGACTTATGCTATTTAAAAAAAAAAAAGATTCATTTAATTCTATATTTGAATAACATAAGTCGATCGATAAACGAGGTTACCGCAATTTTTCGAAAAAAATATCTCTTCTGTAAAACTGTTTTATTAATCTATTTTAACCGATTTCCTCGGTATATAAAAATGCAAGTTTAATTAAATTTTTTATGGTAGTTCCTAAAAAGTTATTAAATGTAACTCTTTTTTTTAAACGATTTATTCAAACACGATGTATTCAATTTATATAGAAACTATCAGTAAAGTACTTACAGCCTAGATTTGATTAAAATTGCTTTAGCGGTTCGACAGAAAATGGGTCATGAAGTTCGATACTTTCCCATAAGGATAAAGCTAGGTTGTGAGTTCCATTAATTCTCATATGTTCCTTAAAAATTGTTACATAAATGACGTTAGTTCTTCATTTATCATATTTTATCATATTAAAATTAAAAAAAAAGAAATGTCAGCAAGATACTCAAAACTTCGCATTTTAAACAAATGCATCAAATTACAATACAATCGAAAAGAAATCGAATATTTCACAGTATCTAGAGACAGAAGTTATCCATAAACTTTATAAGAAGTTATCCATAAATATTTTTCCTACAGATTGAGTCGCTAATAACACAACTTACAAGGGACATCACTTAACACATTGAGGACCGATCACGAGATATCTCGTATTTCGTTTCTTTCGATAGCTTTATAAGGAAAAAAATTCCGATTTCCTGGAGGAAAATTTTACTATTCTTCTGAAACTTAAAGAATATGGAATATAATGTTGTGCAGCAAACTTTTTAGTTATAAAATATGTTTAATTATAAAACTATTGTGTACTTGTGCTCTGCCATTATTGACCGAGGTATTATTTCAAAATAATATTGGGTTGTTCGGAAAGTAATTTCATTTTTCCCGATTGAGGATTTAATTGTATTTTTTTGCACCCAACTTCACAGTTAAGCCGCATAATTATTATATATTTTGAGAGCTGATATAGCAAGGTTTGTGTGTGAAAAAGTCCATTTGATTCTAGGCAGTAGTTTTTGGTTGGTGCCATTTTAAATATGGAGAGCAATAAACAGCATTTCCGTCATATTTTACTTTTTTACTATGGAAAAGGTAAAAATGCTGTTCAAGCCAGAAAGAAATTAACCGATATGTATGGAGAAGATGTGTTGACGGTACGCCAGTACCAGAACTGGTTTGCAAAATTTCGATCCGAAAATTTTGATGTCGAAGATGCATCACGTTCTGGAAGGCCGGTTGAAGCTGATAAAGACAAGATAAAGGCATTAGTTGATGCAAACCGGCGAATAACAACACGAAAGATGGCGAAAGGTGCTGAACCAGAATGGCCAATATATATGTTCAGTCTTACTGAACATCCTGTATAGTTCATCGCGTATAAACAATTTAATTTATTTTCGCAGCGGTAATAAACTTGGGAAGCCGTCGGGCACCTTAACTTTCTAATATTTAGGTTTTACAATGGCTTTGCCCACATCTGGCTGCCAGAATTCTTGCTTTCCAATTCATTTCAATTTACATTGCTAACATTGCTTACCAGCATCGGAGCGCTGCCCAAGGTTATTACCTACCGCACCATTGTGCCGCGACACACGGGATTTCCGCGTGCGTCACTCAAGGGTGCAAACCATACCTGAGAGTGACCGTTAGACTTGGGGGTGCCATTTTCACTTTTTCTCAAATTACCAATCAAATAGAGTCATCCACCTCCCTCGTCTACTTTGAAAAAATGTCTTTAACCAATCCGTGTGTCTCATCCGCGCCGCTGCACGTCTTACGAGGCATCGCGGGTTCCANTAAGGAAAAAAATTCCGATTTCCTGGAGGAAAATTTTACTATTCTTCTGAAACTTAAAGAATATGGAATATAATGTTGTGCAGCAAACTTTTTAGTTATAAAATATGTTTAATTATAAAACTATTGTGTACTTGTGCTCTGCCATTATTGACCGAGGTATTATTTCAAAATAATATTGGGTTGTTCGGAAAGTAATTTCATTTTTCCCGATTGAGGATTTAATTGTATTTTTTTGCACCCAACTTCACAGTTAAGCCGCATAATTATTATATATTTTGAGAGCTGATATAGCAAGGTTTGTGTGTGAAAAAGTCCATTTGATTCTAGGCAGTAGTTTTTGGTTGGTGCCATTTTAAATATGGAGAGCAATAAACAGCATTTCCGTCATATTTTACTTTTTTACTATGGAAAAGGTAAAAATGCTGTTCAAGCCAGAAAGAAATTAACCGATATGTATGGAGAAGATGTGTTGACGGTACGCCAGTACCAGAACTGGTTTGCAAAATTTCGATCCGAAAATTTTGATGTCGAAGATGCATCACGTTCTGGAAGGCCGGTTGAAGCTGATAAAGACAAGATAAAGGCATTAGTTGATGCAAACCGGCGAATAACAACACGAAAGATGGCGAAAGGTGCTGAACCAGAATGGCCAATATATATGTTCAGTCTTACTGAACATCCTGTATAGTTCATCGCGTATAAACAATTTAATTTATTTTCGCAGCGGTAATAAACTTGGGAAGCCGTCGGGCACCTTAACTTTCTAATATTTAGGTTTTACAATGGCTTTGCCCACATCTGGCTGCCAGAATTCTTGCTTTCCAATTCATTTCAATTTACATTGCTAACATTGCTTACCAGCATCGGAGCGCTGCCCAAGGTTATTACCTACCGCACCATTGTGCCGCGACACACGGGATTTCCGCGTGCGTCACTCAAGGGTGCAAACCATACCTGAGAGTGACCGTTAGACTTGGGGGTGCCATTTTCACTTTTTCTCAAATTACCAATCAAATAGAGTCATCCACCTCCCTCGTCTACTTTGAAAAAATGTCTTTAACCAATCCGTGTGTCTCATCCGCGCCGCTGCACGTCTTACGAGGCATCGCGGGTTCCAGCACAAGACACTCTAGTCCACTTGCAATTCTCCGATCAACGAAAAAACGTCGCGACTTTTTTTGTTACGCGATATTTGAGACGAAACAATATAATTTAACACGTTGACTGCCGCGCGCATTTTACTTGGTTTGCCCATGGCGCCAACACGAATTTCTTATTATGCGATGTGTATTATGTTGAAAAAAATAATATCTATATTTTCCTTGTATTAATAAAATTATTTTTGCGTGTTCTGTATGGAATTCATTTCTTCAAACCATTATAATAACAGTGGTATTATTATAAAATTTATCAGTATCGATATTTACTCTAATTATGTATTTTACTATTAGTCGCGCCGCCGGTCACCGGTGGCCCCCGTGGCGCTGTCGTCAAGTCGAGTGCCGTCGCCGGTGACCCCCTCGGCAATCAACGTGTTAATCAAATATTTGTTCAATATACGAAAATTGTCTTTCATTTTCACAAAAAAAACGAAATTACTTTCCGAACAACCCAATATATGAATTGACTAAAACCAAATATTGGAATAGAAGAATATAGAAGAATATAGAAGAATATAGAAGAATATAGAAGAATAGAAGAATACTATTGGCATTGGAGGTAAGGATCTGAACGTAAACAAACGAGGCTCAGAAAAAGTCCCTCGGCACGTAAGCCCGCCGCAACGCATCGGCCCGTGGCAGTTTTCGCATAAGGACCACGGGCCGATAAATCGGCCCACTAAAAGGGTTAATGCAAGTGGCGAGCGAGAGTCGCCTCTCGAGTGCAAAGGGTTGAAACGAAAATAAGTCAAGTGTTAAAAAATGTTCGATAAGAAAAGAAATAAAGGTACCAATGAATCCCCCTCGTGAATTAAAGACACCAAGCCCATTAATATTTATTTCTAGCCAGAACCACTCATCGACTCATCGAGTGAACCGAGATTGTGCCGAAACGCGAAGCTCGCTTGAGTTTACAATTTGTCCTCGTTAAATAACTCGTTAACTCGATCCGTGGTTACCGGGAAAGGAGAGCAGCGCTGGATAGAATTTACATTTCATTTGAACGTTATGCGCGGATGGGCATGATCAAACAGTAACACAAATATACGCATGGAAAACAGCCTAGAGAATCGTCGAATTCTGTCTCTCGCTTTCACCAGGTGCGTTTTCACCAGTCGCTTCCAGAGTTCGTTCACTCGTACGTATACGTTGGTGGTTAGGTCGATACAACGACACTAATGAGTCGTTTGCAACGTTGTACAGCGAGCAGCGAAGGCAGGATACACGAAACTAGTAACCATGAAAAACGTCAGCGCGTTACGATATTAAAAGGGGGTGGCGCGTATTTGTCAGGCTGTATACGTCGCAACGTTAATGATCACTGTCGCGGCCCTTAATCGAGAGGCGCTACTCGAATTATTTATGCATTCCACGCGATTCTGGCCAGTAATGTCTTTTGTTCTCGCGTTACCACGTTTCGACCGGTCGCACAATGCGACAGTTACACTATCGCTCCAAAGTATCCGGACGCTTGTTTATTTTTGACAGAATGTGATTTATGATTTTGTCATTTAATTGTTATTGTTAGGGTTATGCGTAGCAGAATATTACGACAGGATAAAATTGAATGAGCTAAGATGCAATAAAAATGAAGTTAACACGTTAAACGCCACGACGATTTTGGTTGACTCTCCTTTAGACTGTGTGCTGCGATAATAATTCAGAAACATTTGGTCGCAAAATAATTAGGAATTTAAGAAGAAAATTGTAAAGGCCTGCGAACGAAGATGGTAACTTTGTTTAATGTGATTTAATAGAACTCGTTAATGAATTATAAGGTATTATTTTTTGAAATTGATACTGTCAGTTTTCGGAAATCAACGACGCCTAAACGAAAATTTCTGCGTCGGTCCGCAGGGACCGGCGTGGCGCTTAACGTGTCAACACTAGAACTACCGAACCAGTCAAAATTACTTATTTTCTTATAGAAATTTTATTTTGCAACGATGTATTTTCGGGGATTTTCTATGACTTTTTGCAAAAAATATGTAGAAAGAACTGTTACCGTCATTATAGATACTTTTTCAAATATATTGTTTTTGTTAATAAAGAGATAATTTGAGTTCATCATTCAGTGTTTGTTTTACCATAAGTTTCTTACATGCGGCCCGCGCAACATTTTTAAATTTGTAGTTAGCTCGTTGTAAAAAAAAGGTTGATCATCCCTGCTATGAAGAGTACTCTGTACTGTAATGTTACAACTCTCTGTTGTTTATTTATTGGGAAATACGAAACTGTATCAATCTTCCTCGGTTTCCAGTAACTCTACCTCGCGAAAAAACTACACGTATGAAAACTTGTTTTCACAGATAAATATTAATATTAACACTATAACTACCAGTCAAAATGACTGGTTCATAATTTCTTATAGAAATTTTATCAATTTACAATGATGTTGTTTTGGGGATTTTCCATGATTTTTTGTGAAAAATATGTACAAAGAATTGTCACCATTATTATAAATATTTCTTCAAATACCTATCGTTCTGATTTCTTTCGTACAAATAAGTCTACTTTAATCGTTGATAGTTCTAGTGTTAAAGGATATAAGTGTGAAACGGAACTGTTTTGTTATTTGAAAGGATTTTNGGATAAAATTGAATGAGCTAAGATGCAATAAAAATGAAGTTAACACGTTAAACGCCACGACGATTTTGGTTGACTCTCCTTTAGACTGTGTGCTGCGATAATAATTCAGAAACATTTGGTCGCAAAATAATTAGGAATTTAAGAAGAAAATTGTAAAGGCCTGCGAACGAAGATGGTAACTTTGTTTAATGTGATTTAATAGAACTCGTTAATGAATTATAAGGTATTATTTTTTGAAATTGATACTGTCAGTTTTCGGAAATCAACGACGCCTAAACGAAAATTTCTGCGTCGGTCCGCAGGGACCGGCGTGGCGCTTAACGTGTCAACACTAGAACTACCGAACCAGTCAAAATTACTTATTTTCTTATAGAAATTTTATTTTGCAACGATGTATTTTCGGGGATTTTCTATGACTTTTTGCAAAAAATATGTAGAAAGAACTGTTACCGTCATTATAGATACTTTTTCAAATATATTGTTTTTGTTAATAAAGAGATAATTTGAGTTCATCATTCAGTGTTTGTTTTACCATAAGTTTCTTACATGCGGCCCGCGCAACATTTTTAAATTTGTAGTTAGCTCGTTGTAAAAAAAAGGTTGATCATCCCTGCTATGAAGAGTACTCTGTACTGTAATGTTACAACTCTCTGTTGTTTATTTATTGGGAAATACGAAACTGTATCAATCTTCCTCGGTTTCCAGTAACTCTACCTCGCGAAAAAACTACACGTATGAAAACTTGTTTTCACAGATAAATATTAATATTAACACTATAACTACCAGTCAAAATGACTGGTTCATAATTTCTTATAGAAATTTTATCAATTTACAATGATGTTGTTTTGGGGATTTTCCATGATTTTTTGTGAAAAATATGTACAAAGAATTGTCACCATTATTATAAATATTTCTTCAAATACCTATCGTTCTGATTTCTTTCGTACAAATAAGTCTACTTTAATCGTTGATAGTTCTAGTGTTAAAGGATATAAGTGTGAAACGGAACTGTTTTGTTATTTGAAAGGATTTTTATATTAGGTTGTCCCAAAAGTTTCTTTCGTTTTATTAATATGTAATGGATACATAATATTTTATGCTTTACAATATATTATTATGTTATATCGGATCAATTTTGCTCTATTACATTTCTCCATCTCTCGTTTAAAAAATAAGGCTGTGTGTTTATATAAAGATTACCAAAAAAAGTTACCGCGCGAAGATAACGAAAGTTAATTTTAAACGAAAGTTAAAAATTAATTTTGTTTAGGTATCACTGCACTATTAAATTTCATTACTGTCTACAGTAATTATTAATTTAAACATTTTCAAATCAAAGTGGAAAACTGTAATCAATCGTAATTTTTTCTCCAATAAACAGACAAAATTCCTATGGAAGGTTAATTGCTAAGCTATCGATTAATTAATGATGTCCTATGAAAATTACAGAATTACAAAAATAATCGAAGCAAGAATAATCGAACCAATTCCTAATTTTTTCCCCAAGTTTTATAAATTAACCATGGTATATTTTCAAAAATTTTCCGTAATTTTCTGTTAAAAATACAGATAAAGATTTGTTCGATCGTGGAGTTATATTTTCTTGAAAAATATTAGAAAGTTACCCTTAAAAATGTCTTCAAAAAGAATATCAAGCGTTAACGAGGACCATGAAAGTTGTGCTAACATCGCAAACAGTGATTCGATAGAATCAGCAGTAAAAATAGTGAACGACGACGTACGAGAAACTGCTTTTAAAAACGATCTTCTTAACTCAAACTTTAAATTATGATCCATCTTGAGAATACGAAATTCTTAAAAGCACTTATATAAGCAACAATTTATTATAATTCTATTTCCTAGTAAGACTTACGAAAGTCAGGTTCCGTCGTCAATGTGTTAACTTAAAACAGAATTACAGTTAATTACGTATTTAGGGCACCGAATTGATCGGTACACTTAACACTAATAAATAGCAATAGCTTCATTAATTTCGATGTACGCTACTAACGATCTATCGATATTATCGACATACATGCATAATCGTTAACAGCATTTCTAACTTAAGCCCTTATTTGACTGCAACAGAAACAAACAGCGCACGACGACTGTTCCCTCTGGCAGGGATTACTCAGATTAATAAGGGATTTCGAAGCGACGAATGGAAACGAGGAATTAAGTTGGCCACGGGAAAATAGTACGTGGGTAGAGTACACATCGGGATTCGGTAGAAAGTTGCGGACGGATACTTTACCGTGAGACGAATTGGATCTCTTGAAACGAAACGAAACGGATTGGATTTAAGGATAGGGCGTCGAAGTTAAGTCTGGCTTTCGGTTGCCTCCTGTAAAAGTGGAATAAGCAGAAAGTAGATTAAGAATGAGGAGAACCGTGTTTCACGGTTTGTTGCAGTTTCGGCCAGAGAAAAGGAGGAAACGCGACGTTCTAGATGCGTTCCATTTCTGCGACCTCGTTTCTCAAGTAATCCCATTCAACGGCTATTTATTCAACCACTATAAATTTCACTGATAGTAGAAAATCACTCGGGGAAATCACATTAATGGAACTTCGATTCAGCTGCTCTTAATTACTTTCGTTACCGAAACAATGAATCTCTGAAAAATAATCTTGATTTTCGTAACCCAACAACCCTTCCCGACAGAGTAAAATTATTCTCACAATAGACCGGTCCTCGCGAAGCTAAGCAACTTTTGTGCGAAACATTTTTATTAATCTTTAACACTAGATTTACGGACCTTGATTGGATCAATTTGATGGGTACATTAAAATACAAATATTCTGTAATATAATTGGTTCGCTTTACTTTAAATCGATCAATTTTTATTAGTAGAGGCTCATTTAGTATATTTTTCGTATGTAAATTTTATTTCGAGCTTACAATTTTCGCTCGCACAGTTAGAACTACGTCAAATTGACGGGTTCCGTAAATCTAGTGTTAAGTATAACAGAAATATTTCAGGTGATCAAATTGTATGCTGAATTTATGTTTACGAATAAAGGAAATTATCCGTGATATTTTAACTATAAGGAGACAGATCGATTTCTGATCGCAGTCGCAGGTTCCCGCTTCGGAGTACGGATTTGGAAAATTGGAGTGGCGAGACAAAAAGTCTAAGTTGTTTGCTATTTTTCTTTATTTCTTCTTTGGAAAGAGTATCGTCGGGGTTGAAAAGACTCCGTGTTCTTCTTTTGGGGATGAAGGAATTCACCGGAAAATCGGCTACTAGTTATTCTTGAGATAAGATTTTTAAACTGCACACTTTTATATCATTTTTTACGTCGAAGCGAATGATGCTAAAATTAATATCATATTCAGATTTTTTCGATGTGAAAAGCGAATTCTTTTGTCAAAAATTATGAAATCATTAAATACGTATCATTATGTGTGTAGTATTATTTACATGTACAAGGTGTGCCGGCCAAAGCAGGCCACCTGAATATTTCCTTCGTTTTTTATGATATTAGGTATCGGAGAAAGTTCGTGCGGTTTTTTGTGAGAGATAAATGCAAATTTAATTTCTTGTAGTATTTTACAGAAATGATATAATAATGATGGTATCATTAAAAGGTTTTGTGCATTTAGTTGGTGTGCAGTATTTCAATTCTTCATTTGCTTCAATATACCGTTATCTATCCAAAGTTAAAGATGGTAAGCGAAATGTCAAAAATTCATGCTTTCGTATTTTATGAATTTAAGTTTGGAAACGCAGCAAGAAATACAACAGAACGCATTTGTAGTGTTTCTAGAGATCTTTCTGCAATTAAAAAGAGAGCATAACAAACTGGCTCGAGTTTATTCCAAGCTTGCAAAAATTGAAAACGATGACGAGATCAAAACAGCAATTAATTTATTTTTTGCAATCAAAACTAAAAATTTTTATACTAATGGAATATATAAGTTTAAAGAAATACTGGACAAGAGCTACAGAAATTAATAATGACTACTTTATTAAATATAATTATATTTCAGGAATGTTTGGACTCTTTGAATTTTGTAGCATAAATCCGCACCAACTTTTCCGACACCTAATAATAATAGTTATGTTTATGATAGTGATGAGACTAATGTCATAATAGTTATAATGGTAACTTAAATGTTAGATAAGCATAGCTAGATAAATGCTAGAAAGCAGGCCACCTGAATATTTCCTTCGTTTTTTATGATATTAAATGCTAGATTAATCTTGTACGAATATTGGGGATTGGGACCACTAGAAATTTTCAGCATTTTTCACGTTTTCCGTAAAATTAAAAGGTCTATTCAAATTACAATGATATAATTTATTAATTACTAACATAATACACTACTACTGTACATAACATTATTAACACACGTTAATATTTTGCATTTCCACCCTTTGGTTTCATGACAGCTTGTATCCTTTCTGGCATGCTCCGTATACATTGCTCGATCATATGCTTTGTATCTTCATTATCTTCCCAAATATCTGTAATTTTTGTCTTCAACCGAGATAATATGGTGCTTGAAAGTTGTAAACTAGTCTTTCGAATAGGCTCCAGATATTTTCTATGGCATTAAAGTCGGCAGAATTGCCTAGCCATGGGAGCAAAGGGGTGTTTTTGGTTTTGGAATCGCTCATCATCCACAGAGTTTGATTATTATCGCGATACTAACAAATCAATTGCTGTGTATACATCGTTATCAACGTGGTCCTAATTGGATGACTAGAAACTGTATTTATGTTCCTGTTAAAATTAATCTGTCCAAATGTTAAGTAAACATGTTTAATATATTTTTGGTCGATTCCTTTTTATGAACTGTTTTGCATACATTTTGTGAAATACGTAACAGTTGGAAAAGTGCAAAAAATATAATTCATCAAAACATGTTATATTCGTGTAATTAAAATAATAGCTTCTTAATTACAAATATAACTCTTGTTTCTCTTTAAATTTTTCCATAATATTTTTATTTTATTTTTTCGAATATTAAAAGCAAATCAAATGTTCCGTTTTAAATATGTTTCGTACTTTTTGTTATAACGTCCAAGGCTGAATTGTACATTTTACAGCAGCATGGCAACTGCACGAATGCGTTGCTACAAGCAGCTTAAATTAATGAGAATTTATATTTCCATTTGTTTCTAGCATTCCCTGGGAAATTTTTGCATTTCAGTTTAACAACGTAGTTTTTGAAGTGGGC
Source organism: Ctenoplectra terminalis (assembly GCA_019453375.1). Classification (NCBI taxonomy): domain Eukaryota; kingdom Metazoa; phylum Arthropoda; class Insecta; order Hymenoptera; family Apidae; genus Ctenoplectra; species Ctenoplectra terminalis. Next base: position 4,679 of record SMSQ01013492.1, on the reverse strand, counting down.
TCTTTTGCGAGATGAATGCATGTTTATTTCAGTAAAGCATTACTTCTTTTAAATTCGATTAAAAGTACATTCAATCTTGTTCCAAATATTGAATCTATATTTCATTTTGCACGGAACAATTTTATCGAGGTAGAATTGAAAACAATTTCTTACAAGCACCTTTCAAGCTATATTTTTTACTTCGAATCCTATTTATTACAATTTTTATGCTTTTCTATTCAAAAAATAAAAAAATTGGAATAAATCGAGCATTTACAAATTAAACGTAATTGCCTTTTAATTAAATACCTTTTTCCAAGTTAACAAATTGAATGTAAATTGAATAATACGAAATATGGAATTTCAGAATCAATTGTAAATAAAATATCGTTCACCTTTGGTAAATTTAATATTTTAATTTGCATATACATATTAATACAATGGAAAATTAAAAATATCCCAGGAAATAATCGATAAATGTTTTAGAACTTTGTTTTACGAGAATAAAATTTTTAATAAATCCATCATTTTATATCCTACTGCTGTCAAACAATTACGTAGGGAATGGAAATCATTATTAGTAGAAAAGAAAAAGGGTATCACTCTTATCTTCAGAAATTTATAAACAATTTATTTAACAAATTAAATAGCTATGCACACTGTCAAATTGGCCAAAATATTAACGTAAATCACCATTAATAGTATTGATCCAATTCCCTTAAAATTGTTATTAAAGCTAAATTTACGTGCACCGAGTGGATCATTTTAATGAGTATATTAAATTACAGTTCCTTTCGTAATAACATTAATTCATTTTATTTTTGTTAGAGGTAGAGGATCGAAGCGAACACTTTTTACAATAAATAAATTATGTAAAGATTGAACGGGATTGCGAAAACGTGTTGACAGAGGCAAACTGAACTTAACTACATTTGATAAACATTTGTTGAATGCCTGGTAATAACAAAACGGGTGTCAATGTTATTCAACGAAAAGGATATTAATATCTTATATCTCTAACAATTTTAAATCAATAGTGCATTTTTATATATATATATACACTACCGCTCAAAAGTATCCGAACACTTGCTTATTTTTAACAGAAAGTAATTTATCATTTTGTTATTTAATAGTTATTGTTACATCTATTGTGTAATATTATGGCAGGATAAAATTGAATATTGAGAATAAATTACTGAACTAACATGCACTAAAAATTATATTAAAGTCTATAAATGTCAAACCTTATGAAACTGTTTTATTTTCTGAAAAATTCTTTATATTTGCGTTAATTAATCGCTAATCTATGGATTAAATAATGACGTTCTTCTACCATGGTTAATTCAAACAGTGTCCTTTTAGGAACCGTATATATCATTTTAATATACTATTGGCAAATTTTTATTAACAGATCATTTCAATTTACATACAATACACCACGGCTCGAAAGTATCCGGACAATCGCTTATTTTCGATAAAATGTAATCCATTAGAATATAAACTCATAACCCTATAGTGTTACGATTACGTTATACTACGATATTCAATTCGCTCACTTATTTCATTTATCCTTTCAATTCAGTCGAACTTCGCCCTATCCATTCAAATCCAAAACCACTAATAAAATTTCACCAATTATTCGTCGTCACCGTTTCCCCCAAAAAAAGTAGTACAACGGTCTCTGTTGACCATCCACCATAATCTCGTTGGAAGTGCACCAGCGCTCTGTTTGGATTTTGCGCGGGTCATCGCTGAAACATCGAGTGGGCGGAAATCGGTACCGCGAGAAAGAGGATTACCGGTGGCAAGTTAGTCGCTCGAGCATCCCGATATGAAATTAAATATCGAAAGCGACACACCGCCCGATGTCCTGTATCCATCCATTATCCCCAACGGTTAATAGCCGCGCCGAAATTGCCGTGCGTTTTCATCGTATAATCAAAGCAAATTCCCGATAACCGGTATAACGATGTAAAACGAACACAAGGCGACCGCTTTATTCCATTATCCTTCAAAGCAGGAGTAATGACCCCCCCACCCGCGCACCATGGTAACGGAGTAAATTGCTTGTTTTATATGCAAATCTCTTTACTCTCTGCGCCGTGGACGGAATTATAGCCACGCGATAAACACGTCGCTGCGATCCATCCGATAATCGACACCCAGTCTCGATCAGAGGGTGAGACGAACGTCCAGTGATAAAGGGAGGAATCGGTGCTGCGTGGTTTGTAAGCGGTACGCTGTTGTATATGTATGCGGCGTGTTTTGGAATTCTCGTCACGAGAAACGGACATTTCTACACACCGACTGGTAACGATCCATTAGAGGATAAAGGATTAGCCGAAGAATTTCTGCATAAATCGTACTCCGTTTCTGTGGCTTCGACCGCGGGACACGGAGCGATTAAAGAAATTAATTGGCCAGTAATTGGTAATATATCGCCTCCAAGACGATGTCTAACTGCTTTCAGAGGATATGGGGCAGAGAAGATAACGACTTGTTAGGGGGAAGTTAACCGTAAAAAGACCTATAAAGTTACTCGACTGACCACGTGTATGTACATTATGTCTTTCGAAGAGGATGTACATGTTTGCGAGAGACACGACTGTTAAGAATTTGTTTCTTGATTAATTTTTATACGTATATGCGTGGTATATCGACAAAAGCTGTACCGATCTGTGTACTAAACGCAGTTTTGTTCCGGAGGTACCATAATGCAAGGATTGATCATCGAATTTCTCTTTTATTACGTTATCCCATAAGTAATGTCGCTCCTCGATGCTAATGTTTACTACGATATATTAACACTAGAACTACCGACGATTAAAGTATACTTATTTCTACCGAAGAAATCAAAGTGGAAGGTACATGAAATAATATGTAATGCAACTGAGGCAAAGGTTTATCTATATTTTTAACAGAAAATCGCGGAAAATCAGCACAGAGGCACCGTGGTTAATTTATTAAATTTTTATGAAAAATTACGAATGGGTTATTTTGATCATTTTGGTGGTTCTAGTGTTAAGACGTACATTTATTTTTAATCATCGACACGTCGAACATTACTTTTCACGATCTTCTCCAATCTGTTGAGTAATTTGATTCTTTATTTTTCGAACAAATGTTGGATACTTTTAATTTTTTCTAAGGTCGTCTTTGCTGTGTGTGATACAGGGTTTAAAAAGTTAAAAATTAAAATTCGATACTCATATCACGTTCGACATTAGCAATTACTACTTATTCCAATTATTATAACATTTTTTAATCGACAACAAAAATTCTACAATAATGGACACTTAAAATAAGCATTGAAGAAGATTTTTAGGTAAAAGAATCCCAAATTTCTTGAAGAAGGAAACCAGAAACTGCTTGAGAAATAAGAAAAGAATCATAGAAAACAATGGTCAATACAGTCGTGATTAAAAATAAATGCAAATATTAATATCTTACGGTGAAAATTAGCATCAAGGAACGACATTATTTATAGGATGACCTAATATTACCTACAGTGGCGGATTTAAGAGGAGGCGTATCGAGCACGTGCCCGGGACCTCGAAATTTTTTATATTTTTCTTTCCTTCTTTTTTTTTGTATGGTAGAAACTTAAGGAACCATAATTTAGTATCATAACGTTCAATCGTTTATGAATTCTTCTGCATTTGGATTTGGATATATTATAAGTCCTATGTATTATGTTTGATTAAATAAAATTCATAATTCAATATTTAACCCTTTGCAGTCGTATGTCGAGCTGGACTCGACATTCCATTTTGCTGCATTACTTTCAGTTTTATAACATAGAACACATTTTTATTGATTAACACTAAACCTACCGACGATTAAACTATACCTATTTGTATCAAAGAAATTACAATAATAGATACTTGGAAAAATATACAATGCACCTGAAACAAATCTTTAACCATATATTATACAGAAAATCACAAAAAAATAATCAAATTTGCACCGTTAATAATTTATAAAATTTGAGTTAGAAATTACGAACCGGTCATTTGACCGCTTTGGTAGCTTTAGCGTTGAAAATAAATTTCATCGATTTTTATGAATATGTATGTGTTACTAAATATAAAAGTATGAAAATTAAGGGAAATTGAATACAGATTTTGGAAGCAGCTTATTAAAAACCAACCAGTTGGGATAAAATATCAACCGTGACTCAGAGTGCAAAGGGTTAAGTTCTTTTTTTATTTTTTTTTTATTCTTTTTTAGTCCGCCTCTGATTACCTATATAATCGTTCTGCACACGTTTTTGAATTCCTTTGGAATCCAAGATGATTGTATAAAACATTTTTCACTTCGCATAAGTGTAATAGATTTTATACGCGTTTTATAGGTCGCGATTTTTATAGGTCCCGTGAACAGGCAAGTTGCCTTTCAATGTTTCCACTGCATGGAAAGCATTGGCAACGAAACTCGAGATCGTACTCCGAAGTCCATCTAAATCCATTACTGGCTAAGCCAGACCAGTATCCGTTGCAGAGATCGATCGACGGTAACTCGCGCGAATCTACATTTCGTTTTAACCACCGCGCGAGAAGAAACTACTCAACTAGTGAACAGACGCGAGAGTAATTCCGAGGACGGAATTTCTTAGACTTCTGCTATGAAAAATAATAATGAACGGAACGAAGATTCGCTGAACATTAAATTTTAAGAACTTCTTTTGATTAGATTGCATT
>SMSQ01013481.1:0-20194 GCA_019453375.1 Ctenoplectra terminalis | reverse complement strand
TTTTTTTTTTTTTTTTTTTTTTCACAGCCATCATGTGAAAATATAATTTAAAAGGTAATTTTAGTACATTGTATTTCGCATATATGTTAGATATGCTTCTGTAATAGAGCTACTTTCAAAACAGAAAACCACATTGCTAAAAATTTCATTATTTTTTTTTCTTTTTCTTTTTTTTTTCATCCATGTACTAGAATATTATTCCAAAAGTCTGAAACAATTGTTTCATAGATTTTGCAATATCTATATACAATTGAATATTCATATGTACAATATGTAATATACTATACATTAGATTAGAGAGTAATTATTTTACTTAAAAAGTACACTGTGTTTTCTGTCACTGTTATATAAGATCCTGAATTATATTTGTTTTCGAAGCACAAATATTACGAACATTATTTTCATCATGAATGTCTTCACTAGTACTATCGTTATTACTGCAAATGCTATCGTTTTTTGATTCTTGGCTGAATCTTACGTCGTCAAGTTTTAAATCTATTGAGCTCTCTGTTCTTGATATATCACTAATGTCTGTATCATCCAACCCCAATGTTACATCTAAGGAAGATTCATTTTTGGATTCTGGACTTAGACAAGAACTATCAACGTTAGCTATAGATTTACTTTCAGAATTTGATTTTGAATCTATGTAAATCAATGGAGATGAAAACGATTGTTCAATTTTGGATGATTCGTCTTCATCTATTTCTTTCGATTTATTTAACTTTCTTATTAATTCTGCCCAAGGGTCTTCCAAAAAAGATTTCATATCTATATAGTTTGATATGTCAACCTGTCTACGCGCATCTTTTTGGTATCCCTGAATGTGGAACAACGTATTTAATATTTTTCAACGCCAACATCTTAATAATCGTACAAATATTGTTTAGTTACCTTCTTTTGACCATAAAATTGTTTGCCAGACAGCTTGTAAGGAGAGTATGAATTATTGTAATTTGATTTTGGGGTTGTATGATAATTGTTCCTGTAATGGTTAAATCCACCACTACCTGAATTACGATGACTACAACCTCCAGAACTATGCCAATTACCACTGAGCCGTTTTTGTTCTGGTAATGGTGTACTAATATTCAGAGGAATAAAATCGTTTCCAGACTGTGTTTGACCACCATTTGGTGAAGTACACTGATAACTATCACTGTTAGCATAACTATAACCTGTCCTGTTTTTATGATCGTGTGACTTCCAATTGTAACTTTGCCTTCCTTTGCTACTACTTGGCGTACTTAAAGGAGATTTCCTCATTGTGAAATTGTTGTTTACACTAACGCTCTTTCATAGAATCTACAAATATTTACAAGTAATGTTTTCTATAAAACGATATACTAACACGACGCCATACTATTTATCTTAAGAGACGCTACACGACCAATCGATACCTCGAAAAAATGGCGTCCCCTGGGTATCGATCTATCGATAATTTTAAATTCAACTTTTATAACGCGTTCAATTTTGTTATTAATATTTTATTTTTTCGCTCAAATCTCTTTCAGCTATTATAATAAATATATAGTAAATTGTAAAATAATTCTTTCCCTATTTCATTACTTCATACTTTTATAACTACACTTATCAAATAATTCTATACATTAGTAATAGACTGAAACGAGGAATAACTTGGAAAACAATTATTTTCTCTCATATCATTCTCTCTTCCTCTTTTAATAATTATGCTATAAAAAGCATTTGTGAAATAATAGTAACAGACTGAAACGAGGAATAACTCGCAAAACAATTATTTTCTCTCACATAATTCTTTCTTGCTTTCTAAATAATCACTAATATCATTAATCATGAATTATTTCTAGAAAACTAAATTTCAAGTTTAAATTATTTCACTCCCCTGCATCCACGCGGTACGTGCTTCCATCTACATCGATGTAACCAACAATCTCACGGCTGCCAACCTTCTACAACAATCGCACTAAAAACAGAATTAAACCAATGCAGGGGGCGCTAATCTGGGACACTTACCACGCATGTGTAATGGCGCTAGTGCATCGAAGAGCACCGAGGCTGCCGCAGATGCAGCTAATGCTTCGTCTAGTGTAAGTAGCGCTGTTTAAATCGCGCTTTGGCTCGCACACGTTCTGAGAGTTTGTGACCACGATGGACTCCTTGATACCTGTTGCACGGCCCGGCGCGGACCGGTTCGAGCTGTTCGCGTATCGACGTTTGTCGTAATAGAGAAGTGATTTATATTCCGGCGAGGATGAACTGTCGCGATCGTCATTGTTGACGTTTCTCGTGGTGTGACAGTGCTGGCCGCCACCGCTGCCGTGCGTCACGAATTTCGTGTGCGGAAAAAGCGCAGGAAACATTAGCCACGGCTGAAACAATGGGGATCGTGCAGAGCCGTGCCGGCGAAAGCGATGGCGGTGTTCGCGAGGTGTTCATCGGTAGTGTCAAGGGCGGCGCGCCTCATCAATCGTATCAACCTAGCCTCGGCATGGGAAGTTTGGGTGGACCGCACGCACGGAGTGGCAGCGTTCGTGGCGCGCCAAGGCAACCGATGCCCGATGCTGTGGAGCTCGAGAGGCGCTTCACCAAAGTCTTGGTGAGTCAAATATTTTTTGCCCCTGTTTTTCTTTTTTTTTTTTCAGATCGCTCCGAAACCCTTCGTACCATCCGTCATGTGTTCCGTGAATCAGATACGGCGGTCTGGTTCCAACGAATCATTATTTGACGCGTTCTGTAGTACTAGAAGTAGCAGAGTGGTCAAAATGACACGCTTGTAATTTTTTATGTAAATTTTGTAAATCGACCGTGGCATCTGGGAGGTGATTTTTTTGTGATTTTATGTTAGAAATGTAGACATAGCTGCTTTGTTTTGCATAGCGTATTTTTTTTTATGTATCTTTCGTTATGATTTCTCCGGTGGAAATATGTATTGCGTTAGCCGGTAGTTGTAGCGATAACAGGATCGTGGAACTGTCAGTATAGTGGCACAGGTAGGGTTGGATTGGTAGAATTCAATACAGTAGGCTCTCGACTTTCGAACATATATTGGTTCATGAAAGTGTGCGCGAATGTTGGATTTTTGAAAGTGAGTGCTTAATTCTCTATGGGTTCGTGTGACTTAAGAGTTACGAATTTATGTATCTATATTTTAAAATATTAATTTTGTTTAGTTATCACTGCACTATTCAATTTTGTTACTGTATTACTCTAGTGGCACCGCGATCTCTGCTTTTAATTAAAAACGATAACATTGTGTATCGGTTTATTTAGAAGAATAAAAAAAAGTGTCACCTAGGACATTTTGTTGCTAACGTATAATCAATTTAACGGAAGCAAAAATTAACCCTCTGTGGGACCGTGCGACTTAAAAGTTACAAACTGAAGCATCTATATTTTAAAAAATTAATTTTGTTTAGTTATCACTGCACTATTAAATTTGATTACTGTATTACTGTAGCGACACTAGGATCCATCTACGGTAATTATTAGTTAAAACATTTTCGAATCAAAGCGAAAAACTGTAATCGTAATTTTTTCTCCAATAAGCAGACAAAATTCGGGCTATAGAGAGTTAACCCTCTATAGGACCGTGTGATTTAAAAGTTACAACTGATGCATCTATATTTTAAAAAATTAATTTTCTTTAGTTATCAGTGCACTATTAAATTTCATTACTATATTACTATAGTGACATCATCATCCATCTACGGTAATTATTAGTTAAAACATTTTCAAATCAAAGTGAAAAACTGTAATCAATCGTAATTTTTTCTCCGATAAGCAAACAAAATTTGGGCTATAGAGAGTTAAAAGTTTCAAACTCATGTATCTATATTTAAAAAAATTAATTTTCTTTAGTTATCACTGCACTATTAAATTTGATTACTGTATTACTGTAGCGACACCAAGATCCATCTACAGTAATTATTAAATTAAACATTTTCAAATCAAAATGAAAAACTGTAATCAATCGTAATTTTTTCTCCGATAAGCAGACAAAATTCGGGCTATAGAGGATTAAAGAGTAGATTGTAAATTTTACAGTACCGTTAACACATCGACGACGGGACCTTGTTTCTGTAAAACTTACCAGGGAATAAAGTTACTATCGAATAGATTCTTGGTTATATACTTTCGAGAATAAATTGTATTCTAAACATAGCTCTTAATTTCAAATTTCAACCGAACGAATAACTTTTTAAAAGCAACCTTTCATATATTGTCGTTTCCTATTCTTAGCTTTTCAAGATCTGAAATGCAAAACACGAGAAATCTCGTCATCCGTCCTCTATGGGACCGTGTGACTTAAAAGTTACAGATTTATGTATCTATATTTGAAAAAATTAATTTTCTTTACTTATCACCGCACTATTAAATTCGATTACTGTATTACTGTAATGACACCACGATCCATCTACGGTAATTATTAGTTAAAATATTTTCAAATCAAAGCGAAAAACTGTAATCCTAATTTTTTCTCCAATAAGCAGACAAAATTCGGGCTGTAGAGGGTTAATTTCTTTTTGTTCATATCAACATTGTAGTTTTTCCATTTCCGACTCATGTTTGTCAATTTATAAGGGTGAAATATTTAAACTTAATTAAATTAGCAAGACTGAAACTGCTTTGTTCTCTTGATCTGAACAATATTGTAATCCGATGACTAGTCCCTGAGAATGGGCCATTAGATCCCAGAGGATTAAACAGTTGAATCTTTAAAAATGTGTGAAAGTCGAGGGTTGCCTGTAAAGAGATGATGTTGCCATTACCGGTGACTTAATCCTCTATAGCCCGAAAACATGTTTTTATGAGATACAATTTTACTGCACAATTACTCCGTTTCGAATTGAAAATAAATTAATCTGCGCTTTGTCATGCAAATATTGGTAGCTTGACAGTATGACAGTCGAGAAGCTGAAATCGTAAACGATATAAGCGCAGAAAAAGAGAAAAAAGACATAATGGTAAAAGTTACGAGTGATAAAATAATTTATGTTTGCTGTTAGACATAGCGCAAGATAAAGCTCAGTGAATATTATATTAACCCTCTATAGCTCAAATTTTGTCTGCTTATTGGAGAAGAAATTACGATTACAGTTTTTCGCTTTGATTTGAAAATGTTTTAACTAATAATTACCGTAGATGGATCGTCGCTACAGTAATACAGTAATCAAATTTAATAGCGCGGTGATAACTGAAGAAAATTAATTTTTTAAAATATAGATACATCAGTTTGGAACTTTTAAGTCACACGGTCCCACAGAGTGTTAATTTTTGCTTCCGTTAAATTGATTATGCGTTAGCAACAAAATGTTCTAGATGACACTTTTTTTTATTTTTCTAAATAAACCGATACACAATGTTATCGTTTTTAATTAAAAGCAGAGATCGTGATGTCACTACAGTAATACAGTAATCAAATTTAATAGTACAGTGATGACCGAAAGAAATAAATTTTTTAAAATATAGATACATTAATTTGGAACTTTTAAGTCACACGGTCCCATAGAGGGTTAACACATCGAGGACGGGTGACGAGATTTCTCGCGTTTTGTATTTCCGATCTTGAAAAGGTGAGAATAGGAAACGACGATACATGAAAGGCTGCTTTTAAAAAGTTATTCGTTCGGTTGAAATTTGAAATTAAGAGCTATGTTTAGAATACAATTTATTCTCGAAAGTATGTAACCAAGAATCTATTCGATCGTAACTTTATTCCCTAGTAAGTTTTATCGTTACAGCGACACAGAAATGAAATTTAACAGTACAGCGATGACCGAATGAAATAAATCTTTTAAAATACAGATACATTAGTTCGTAACTTCTAAGTCACACGGGACCATAGAGGGTTAATTTAGATACATTAAGAGTCAAACACACGATTTTGTTAACGAACGTGGAAATTTGTCTCGTCTGTTTATTTTCGTTGACTTACGTCTTCGAGTCTGCGTCTTTAATTATACTATCTTTAAAGAAAGAGACCTTTCGTGAAAGGACAGATGCAGCGATTTTTGAATGGTGTTTGTTTTTCTTTCATTTCTTAAGGCACTATTGTCCGTCTTCGTTAAAATGCACCGATGTACGCGATATTTCAGAGAAATGTGCATCGATGCGCATACAAATGGAACCTCGCAAAGCTATCTTTTGAAACGCTATGCAGGTTCCATTTGTGTCGACGTGCGTGAACACCGAAAGGTAATAGGATATTAATCGGTCGCTTTGATCGACCGTAAATCACGTTGCTCGTCTACTGTCGATTAATCCAATTTTATAATAGAAATATAAAATTGGTATCGCAAACGATTTTGGTATACACGATTTATAGACGAGCGAATAAGTGAAATTTAACACTAGATTTACGGAATCCGTCAATTCGACGCAATTCAGATTTCGTGCTCAAGTTTAACCCTTTGCGGTCCGAGCCACTTTCGACACTGTAACTTAACTAGTTCATATTTAGTAATATACTTTAAAAAACTGTCAATAATTTGGCTGAATTTTCACGTTTTCATTGCCAGTAAGATATCTAGATAGAAAATTTTCCATCGAATAACATTTTAATGTAAAAGAATATCCTTCGTATCTGAAAACTGAAAACAATGGAACAAAGTAAAATGTCGAGTCTGGCTCGACATAAGACCGCAAACGGTTATCAATCATGCGTGCGGGAAATGTAAACTCAAAATGAAATCTGTATAGAAAAATATAGTAAATAAATCTGTGCTTATGAAGATCTATTAATTATTAAAAATTTTAATTATTAAAAAAATATGACGAGCAAATGACGGTTATAGCCGTCAAAAGTTTTTTTTTTATAAAAACTGTGGCCAAATGTGATAATTTTCACTTCCAAATATACAAGTTACGCTCAATTTCATCCGGTAGACATAAACGATTGAAAAAAAAAAGTGTGTTTCCGAGCGCCACTTCGAAATAAAAAGTGTGCGGCAATGGGTTAATTTGAAGTAAACTGAGCAATGATGTTGCAAAAAATTTGTGTTTCAATGTAGCCATCAAAATGATTCAATCGATGCTTGTAAACGTAGTGTTAATAGATGGGTGAATAGAATTAAAAGAAATGGATCATAGGATTTGGAAATATGCACTGCAAGTGAGTTTGACGCGGTTTATACTTTCATGTGCATAAACGTGGACGTAAGAGCACGATCATATTTATCTTTACTATCCTCGAGGTGTAATGTAAGTATATAACAAGCTGATCGGTATCAACACGTGTGGCCTGTAATATATAGCTACTAATACTTGAACTCGAGTGAACTCACGACAGTGGTTCTCTCAACTATTAATACTTTATCAGCTATCTGTATTGTAGTCAAATTCGGATACGAATAAATAGAATTATTTCGGTCCCGTTCTTTTTAACTTCTGTTTTTTTTTTTAAACGAAATCAATATTTCGATATTTATTTTAATTCTTTGCATTCCAGAGGCTCCACTATAGGGACGTGTAATTTTCTTCAAAGGTTAAGTTTTAGGTTAAATTTTGTATTTTTGTGAGTTCAAATTTTTATTCGTTTTGTAACAAAGCAAATTACCCAGATAAATAAAAAATCGTAAACATTTATAATAATTTTTTTTTAATTTATATTTATTTTTTATATGTAATTTAAATTTAAATATATAATTTATATTTATTTATTTTTTTTTGTTTTTTCTAAAAAAACTTTTTTAAGTTTCAGTGGGCTGTTATGGAGACTTAAAATGTTCTGAAAGAAAAAGAATGTAAATGTTTACAATTTTTATTTATTTCGTTCGTTCATTTTGTGTTAAAACAAAACAAAATATCAGAATTAACGAAAATAGGAAATTTAAGCTGAAACTTAACGCTAAACCTACCGACGATTAAATTATACCTATCTGTATCGAAGAAATTTGAATAATAGATACTTGAAAAAATATTATTAAGTGTGACTGTAGATATCACTGTACTATTAAATTTTATTACTATATTACCGTAGTTATACCACGATCCATCTATAGCAATTATTATTTTAAAAGTTCTCAAATCAAAGTGAAAAACTGTAATCAATCGTAATTTCTTCTCTAATAAACAAACAAAATTCGGGCTATAGAGGGTTAAATGCGTCAGAAACAAATCTTTAATCGTGCATTTTACAGAAAATCACGAAAAAATACCCGAAAAGTGCACCGTTAATTCATAAAATTTGGGTAAGAAATTACAAATCGGTCGTTTGACCGCTTTGGTAGCTCTAGTGTTAACTTGTAAAGAAAATCATATCGCCATAGGGACACCAATGGTAGCACAAAGACTTAATAATCCTCTGAAACTTAAAAAAAGTTTATAAGTATAAAGAGTTAAATTACGAAAAAATTATAACAACGGTTTGATTAACACCAGAAGTACCGGCGATTAAAGTAGAGTTATTTGTACCAAAGAAATCAAAACGATAGGTATTTCGAAAAACACCTATAACGAGGGTAACAATTCTTTATACATATTTTTCACAAAAAGTTGCGGAAAATCCTCAAATTAATTATTGTAAATTTCTAAAATTTCTATAATAAATTATGAACAAGCCATTTTGACTTGTTCGGTAGTTCCGGTGTTAAAAAAGTTACAAAACTGTAGTGGATAGTTGTAATTTTCAAAAACATATTCCTTCCACGGAGTCGATCCTCTACTCGAGGGTCACTAATTTTTTCCTCGAAACGAAATGTCGAGAGGTCGAAAGCGAGAATCCATGCGACGTGGAAGAGAGACGCAAGGATAAGAGAGAGAGAGGAGAAAGATGTTGTACGCCTACGTAGAGGAGGGTCTCACCAAATAAGATTCGATTGTGCATGGAGACGACCGTCGCGGCAACTATGAACATATCGTAAACAAAGAGACCCCTTTACGGCTCGCATTAACTCGCGGTCATCCGATTCGCTATCTTTGTTGCTCTTTCTTTCTGTGCGTGATATTCTCGTCGTCGTGGCATTTAACCTCGTCGATCTTGCTTCTTAGCATCGATAATTTCGACGATTCTGGTATCGTAAATGAATTCCATTGTATCCGTGTAAGCTAACTACGATCGGCCTGTTAAAAATAAGCGTTATTATACAGTACAGTGTACATATATTTTTAATGTTTTTAACCAGTTAACTGTGGCGCCATCGTTTGAGAGCGCGCAACTATGCGTGTCACGGAAATCGAGCGATGACGAGTATACTCGTCGATCACAGAGTAAGTGTCGCTGTTAAAATATTGGATCAAAAAGATGGGTTAATTTGATGAAATTGCCAATTTTATTACCGATACTTATTTATTTGGTTAACATAAACATATATTGCATACGTATTACTGGAAAAACTCAAGAAAAATGAAATACGTATAAAGGTAAGAATTTGGGGCCAGCAGCTATCATTGGGCTCAGCGCCTTGTTGGTGTCACGCGTTTGTCCCATGGCTGACCATATCTGAAGAAACCCTATTATAAATCAACTTTCCGACTTTTCACTTTGTCCCTTTTAGGCTAACATCTAAAAAACATTATCATCGCGCATAAATAAATTCGTTACGCGAACTTATACGCTGTTTCAGCCGGTGCATACGGGGACGCATGAGTTCATCTTAAATTTTTTATATTTTTTATTTATTCGTTTCACTCCGGCCTGGCTTCAAAATGTTCTAAACATCTTGAAATTTGAGAGTACGTTTTGTTTTTCCTCAAAAATTGCAATTTAAATAGCCAATGGTCACTGATTTATACGCATGACGAGTATACTCGTCGATACACAAAATTTTGCCACTTCTCCATGACGCGTATACTCGTCGATACACAAAATTTTGCCGCTTCTCCTTGACGAGTATACTCGTCGATACACAAAATTTTGTCACTTCTACATGACGAATATACTCGTCGATACACAAAATTTTGCCACTTCTACATGACGAGTATACTCGTCGATACACAAAATTTTGCCGCTTCTCCATGACGAGTATACTCGTCAATACACAAAATTTTGCCGCTTCTCCATGACGAGTATACTCATACTTAATCACAGTTAACTGATTAACCTGTTAAGTGCGGAATTTAGTTTCCAAAGGCCACCACTGTCTCTATCCCTACAACACATAGCTGTTGTATTGGTAATATAAAGGACATATACCACCAAATAATATTCTTATAACATTTTTAAAAATTTTCAAGCTTTTATAGTCAATGGTAATTTTTTATTTTACACGACGCATATACGCGTCGAACGGACTGCAGAAGAGATTCAGCCTGACGTGTGTACACGTCCAACGCACTTAACAGGTTAATGTCTCAATTTCAACAGAAAGAATTAAATTGTCCTTTTTAGAATCCAATTTTTATTTTTACCTATAATGTATAAAAAAAGTTATGCGATAATTAAATGACATTGGGCTTTAGGTACATCAAGCGACAATCACTGCAAAATACATGTGATTAGTATTATACAGTATAGTATACATATATTTTTAATGTTTTTAATGTCTCAATTTCAACAGAAAAAATTAAATTGTCCTTTTTAGAATCCAATTTTTATTTTTACCTATAATGTATAAAAAAAGTTATGCAATAATTAAATATCATTGGGCTTTCGCTACATGAAGCGACAAGCACTGCAAAATACGTGTGATTAGTGGACACTAGAACCATTAACACTAACCAAAGCAGTCAAAATGACCCATTCGTAATTTTTTACAGAATCTTTATAAATGAACCACGGTATCTTTGGGCAGATTTTCCGCGATTTTCTATGAAAAATATGGATAAACTTTTGTCTGAATTGTATTACATTCTCCCTCCGTCTGGAAATATGGTATACATTTAAAAAAAATAAAAATAATAAAATAATCGTTATATTGTTATATCGTTAATCGTAATAATCGTAAATTATCGTGAATATAGAAATCAAATGACAACATTCATTATATTATTATAGTATATATTAAAAGTAATATAACCTAATATAATTGACACGTGTCGTGTTCTTCTTGGTTTAAAACTTAACGATCAAAGATCAGTTTTTTTTATGATAAATAAAATTGGTACCGCTGCAAAATCAATATGGAAAATTCCGAAGAAGAATTGATGAACTTAAAAAGAAGAGATTCCAAATATAAACAATTAACAACGGAACCATCCACGGAACAACGTGATGGTGTCTTAGAAAAATGATTACATCGCATGAAAGAGAACAAGTTAAAACACGGTGACTAGCTGGAAAATATTCATGTTCCAAAGAAGCGTACGATAAGGCCAAATCATATTTTAATTAAATTTAGGGTGTATTGTAACAAAATTATTCTTTTTTAATTATAGTTTTTCCAAAAAAGTTAATACAATATACTTGTCGTGTTAATTTTTAGTTTTATTGTATTTTTTTTCCAAATGTATACTATATTTCCGGACAACAAAAATCGCGAAATGTATACCATATTTCCGGACGGAGGGAGTATTATTCTATATACTTTCCACTTTGATTTCCTCGCTAGAAATAAGTATACTTTAATCGTCGGTCGTTCTAGTGTTAACGCGTTCCGTGTCACGTGGGTCGCATACGACCACACTAAACTTTGAAGTCATTTGAAATTTTCATTCTAAAACGAAGAACTTTGTAAAAACTTTGTGAAAACCCTTTTCTCTCTAATTATGGTCTCTGTATTATTTTACAGATTGTAAAGCACGCGTTAGGAGTAAAATTATTTAATCGTAAAGCGTCTGGCCTGAA
The DNA here is from genome assembly GCA_019453375.1 of Ctenoplectra terminalis. NCBI lineage: Eukaryota > Metazoa > Arthropoda > Insecta > Hymenoptera > Apidae > Ctenoplectra > Ctenoplectra terminalis. The sequence continues at coordinate 8,490 of SMSQ01013481.1, read as the reverse complement.
CGGAAGTGTCCAAAAATCAGACTGGCACGGAACGTGTTAACACGTTAAGCGCCACGCCGGTCCCTGCGGACCGACGCTGAAATTTTCGTTTAGGCGTCGTTGATTTCCGAAAACTGGCAATATCAATTTGAAAAAATAATACCCTATAATTCATCAACGAGTTCTATTAAATCGCATTGAATTAAGATACGACTTTCCTTTCCAGTCCTCTACAATCTTCTTCTTAAATTCTTAACTATTTTGTGACCAAATATTTTTCAATTATTATCACAGCGTATAGTCTAATGAAAGTCGATCAAAATTGGCGTGGCGTTTAACGCGTTAATAGCGATTGCACTATGTAGCTTGTGGTTGTATCGAGTCTAAAGGAAATTAACCCTTTTAGTACCGGCCAAAAAACGAGTGCCTGTGCGAAGATAACCGGCCGAATTTGACAAATATACAAGGATTTGGAAAAACGGTCATAAAAAGCAAACTACAAATGATATTTACACGATTAAAAAAGCAACGTATTCAGGACGGAATAGGGAATAAAGCAGTGACGCTAATTTTTCAATATCAATTGAAAATCATATGAATAACATAATTATAAATTATTATAAAAAATATAAAAATTGAGTTCTCTCTTTCAAAACGTTTTTACACACAGGGAAAGGCATCGTTTCATCGTAACTTTATATAAACCACTTGGCACGCAATATATAATTTGCATTTCCAATTTGTTTTGTAAAAAAATTTATGATATTTCACACAGAAAAATAAAAGATAACTCGATGGTACAGTGCGGTCGACAACGCCGCTCGGCGTAGAATGTGTAAAAAGTCACACCCAAACTGGTTTCTAAATTCTTTTGCAACGAAATTAGATCATTTACGATCAAATTAGATCATCTATAGATCATTTATAAATTTATTTTCAGATAAAGCTTTCTCGCGATGCGAAGAATAAGACGCTATTACACGCGCAACGATGTATCGTCGTTGGCACTTTTGGCAATTGTAGCGAACCACGATATTAAGGAGTCCGGTACTAAAAGGGTTAAATGGAGGCAGAATTTCTCGATATCGTAAAATTCGGGTATTCTCAATTTTCGTACATTTATGAAAATCGTCGAAGTGTATATGTTAACCCATTCGCTGCCAAGGACGAGTATACTCGTCTTTGGGCAAAGGGTTAAGTCGGTCGTAATATTTATTCAGATATTTATATAACACGGTATAACGTATAATAGGACAGGGAATGATGAAGTTATACGATCTAACTAATTTTTATTTCACGATGGAGTGGTGAATAATTTGATATGGTGGTACAGTTACTTGCAGTATTGTACGTGATCGACATAAATATTCAGCTAACTGTTGTTACGTTGCGCCTAACGTTCTATGGCAAAGTATGGCGCATCGTTGTAACAGTTTTTCATGTTATGTTAATTAGAAAATGTTTGATATGGATTGAAGGTAACTGTACACTGTGGTTTAATCAAATATTTAGGTTTAATACTTATAGTGTTGATATATTTGTTGGATTTTATCAATTGTACAATTAATGTGGTAGATATCGAAGATGTACTTATTATACGGAGGAAAATAGTGGTAAAATGAAGAACTAAAATTTAACAAAAATTGATTTCTTGCTAAATTTCTGTTTAGTCTATCTCTTTTTTTTTAAACTGTATATTTTAAACATGATATAATCCAAACATTGTAAATTTTTTTTTAATTAAAATGCAGTGTTTATTCAATATTTTTGTATGATATTTCGTAATTGGAAAGCTAAATTTTATAATCTGTATCCGTTAAGAATTCCTGGAATAAAATTATATCACGCACCAGTTTTTATTCAGTGAAAGAAAGTGTTTTGTAAATTAACACGTAATCACAGTTATTTTTGTAGTTGACTCATCCAGTCGAAAAAACGTTGATTGTCGTGCGGAACGCATCAATGGAGTTTGTAATTAAAGTTAAATGCTTATCACTGGGAGTCGACCAAACGATGCTGTTACTTTTTTATTTCGACAGCACGATTTATTTTTCTTTCAGTTTTAAATACGAGACGAACACTGTATTTAAAAAATTTTGTATTGTAATTTATTTAACGAAACTTCTTCTTTTAGTGAAACGTTTTTTTTAAATATCTAATTATGAATATATATTACTTGTTATTATTATTTTTGTTGGATTTATTAAGTAATATAAATCAAGTATTATTTAATTTCCTTTTTGGTAATAAATAGTATTCTGTTGGTACTTAGTAAAAAAATGGCAGTTAAATATTAAAAGAACAATTTAGGTTAACATTAATTTCAAGTGAATTTTTATCCATAAATGTCAAATATTTAATTTACAGAATGGTTATAATAATGTAACTTTAAAAACTAATCGATTATTATAAATTTGTCATAACGATCATTAAATAAATATTAACCCTCTATAGTCCGAATTTTGTTTGTTTATCAGATAAAGAAAACTACGATTGATTACAGTATTTTACTTTGATCGCAAAATTTTAAAAATAATAATTCCTATAGATGGACTGTGGTATCATTACACTAACACAGTAACAAAATTGAATAGTACAGTGATAACTAAATGAAATAAATTTTGTTTAATATAAATATTTTTTTAATATAAATACACGATGTCACAAAGGGATAATCGAGAATTTTATTGCAACAATCATTATAATTATAATAACGAATAATACTTAGACATTCCACAGTGTCATTTAAATTATTAACACGCGTATTAAATATTAAACTAAGCAAAAGAATAATTTTATGAAAAATTATAAATTAGTAAAATTTAATATAATTGATATAAATAAACTGAAACTGCATTCTTAAAGCAATAAATAATACCGTTTTTAATTATTCATTTTAAAATGAAATACGAATCATAAATTTAATATCTTTCCTATTCCGGTATAATAATTTTATGGGATGATAAATTAGATGTGTAGCAAAAAGCGTTAATTTCACTTCACAATTTACACGTTACGACTTTATTTGAAATACTGCATGTGGCATACGAATAAATGATACTACGTTCCACTATAAAGCATAGGAATGATTTTTTTTCAAGGTAGCACAGCTATACGTTACTAACGATTTTTTGATAGTTCGACAGCGTTGCTTAAAATGATCGTGGGATTTCATTTCATTATAGATGGTTGTCGATGAGTCATCGGTAGTTAGTCGTGCATCGTGTAGAAACTGCGGTTTGACTCATGAGAATCGTTCCAGGGCCACGCGAAAGTTTTCCTCGGTCTATCCGTGTCTCCCGTTCAAGGAGCAGAAATTTAATACGTATACACTCTGCTACCTCTATGCTACTTCTATGCCGCTCGCATCACGATTAGAGATTTCATACGCTTTAGAATGTTTAGATCCATGGTACTTTCTTAAACATCGTCTTATCTTGTGTTTTCTGTACTCTAGTTTCAATTTCAATAGAACCTAACACTCAACCGCCGGCTCTTTCGGAACAAAATTTAATTCTACATTCTTAATATGTAATTCTTTCTCTTCGTATTTCGTTTTGTGACATTTTGTTTCACGACTTAACACTTAATCGTCCGGCCCTTTCAAAGCAAAATTTAAGTGTGCATTCTTAATAAATAATTCTTTCCCTTCGTATTTCGTTTTGTGAAATTTTGTTCAAGACTTAAGACTTAACCGTCCGACTCTTTCGGAGCAAAATTTAAGTGTACATTCTTAAAAAATAATTCTTATTCGTATTTCGTTTGGTGAAATTTTGTTTCACGACTTAACACTTTACTGTCCGGCTCTTTCACAGCAAAATTTAAATGTACATTCTTAATACATAATCATTCTTAATAAATAATTCTTTCTCTTCCTATTTCTTTTTATGAAATTTTGTTCAAGACTTAAGACTTAACCGTCCGGCTCTTTCGGAGCAAAATTTAAGTGTGCATTCTTAATAAATAATTCTTATTCGTATTTCGTTTTGTGAAATTTTATTTCACGACTTAACACTTAACCGTCCGGCTCTTTCACAGCAAAATTTAAGTGTACATTCTTAATACATAATCATTCTTAAAAAATAATTCTTATTCGTATTTCGTTTGTTGAAATTTTGTTTCACGACTTAACACTTAACCGTCCGGCTATTTCACAGCAAATTTTAGTGTACATTCTTAAAAAATAATTCTTATTCGTATTTCGTTTGGTGAAATTTTGTTTCACGACTTAACACTTAACCGTCCGGCTCTTTCACAGCAAAATTTAAGTGTACATTCTTAATACATAATCATTCTTAAAAAATAATTCTTATTCGTATTTCGTTTGGTGAAATTTTGTTTCATGACTTAACATTTAACCGTCCGGCTCTTTCACAGCAAAATTTAAGTGTACATTCTTAAAAAATAATTCTTATTCGTATTTCGTTTGTTGAAATTTTGTTTCACGACTTAACACTTAACCGTCCGGCTATTTCACAGCAAATTTTAGTGTACATTCTTAAAAAATAATTCTTATTCGTATTTCGTTTGGTGAAATTTTGTTTCACGACTTAACACTTAATCGTCCGGCTATTTCACAGCAAAATTTAAGTGTACATTCTTAAAAAATAATTCTTATTTGTATTTCGTTTGGTGAAATTTTGTTTCACGACTTAACACTTAAATTTTGCTCTGAAAGAGCCGGACGGATAAGTGTACATTCTTAATAAGTAATTCTTTCTCTTCGTATTTCGTTTTGTGGAATTGTGTTTCATAGCATACTTTGAGAAATGATGTTTAGTTTCAAATTTAGTATTAATATTTCCCACAACATAGGGCTCCTTAAAATTCTTTTAGCGTGTCTTTTAAGAAATGTCTAAATAAGTGTATCTCTTGTGGTTAGCAATGTGTTAAGTAGCCCGCATATGATGCGTTAATAGTATTTAAAATAATATTTTAACTACATAGGGTAATTCTTAGTGAAATGACTCCGTCTCGTGTAGGTTATCAAATGTTCCGTTTTTCAGTTCTTTTTAGTAGTATTATATTTATAATATTATGTATAATTTTATAAGTTTTAATATATTTCATAATTGTAAATATAATTATAAATATATATTATAATATTATACAATTATATTTTCGATAAAATTATACATATCTAGTTTTATTTAAAAATAATATAACAATATGATTCATGCAATATATTTAATTAATTGTTTTTTAGTCTGAAAAAAGAGTTTCGATGAACTTTTTTATATTATTTTTTATTTTATTATTTAGATTAATTTTATAATATCAACAGTAACCAAGAAAAAAAAGAAAGTTCATCAAAACTGTGTTTTCAGACTAAAAAGCAATTAAATAAATATATCGCATAAAGTGTATTGTTACATTATTTTTAAATAAGACTAGATATGCATAATTTTATCTAAAATTACGTTACGTAAAATTGCAGCCAAACGAATGCGAAAATGAAAGTTTTTAAACGATCCTGTTGCAATAGTAAATGCAATTACTCTCGTAAAACTAGGAATACATATTTTTGTTACTTCTTACTCTTGAATACTTCGAGTCGTTTCGGCAACACTAATCCATTGGACGTGTAACTACGAACTGGCAAAGTGAAAGGAAAATTATGTATATATGTATCACAACGTACAAATTGCTGTAATAATCTTTGCTTGAGTTTTTCTTCCTGTGTGATCACAGCTATGATATATGTTTCTTCAACTGCGAAGTAATTAATTAAATGTACTACCTACGCCGATTTAATAAACGACATTTTTACCTGATCTATATCGTACTAATAAATATAATGTGATACGTTCTGAATAAATAACATACAATTAAAAATGTTAATTTTTTTTACAATAACTTTACGGTAGAGGAAATGATCTAAATATAGACTAACTTTTATTTCAGGATTTATCGCCAAACCTGATTTTTAAGATATAATAAAATAACTTATAAAAATAACAAATATCGGTCTCCATTTCTGGCGCACAATTTCTTTTGTTCATAGATCATAATTTAATTTCATTCTTGATAGGGTGAAGCACTTAACATGATTCAATACTTCAACCAGTATATATTTAGACGGTCTCTTCTAATAAAGGAAAAGAAAATGGTAGACACAGTGGCTCACGCTCAAAATCGTACACCCTGTTAAAATAGAATAACTTTTTTTTAAATTAGTCTAAAAAAGTTTAGTATAAAAAAAAATTCTGAGACAATTGCAATTAGTCGGAATCGCGAAGAAAATAGAAAAAGTTACTTTTTACAACTTAGTTTTATTTAGCAAAGACAAATTTAGAAAAATGAAAAGCATCCAAAAGTGTTTGAAAATGAATCCAAAAATTACTCAAGACCTTTCAAAAGATCATAGAAATTTATTATAATTATCATAATATACTATGTATTAATATTTTATACGGGGTGTCCCAAAAAAAATGTGTACACAGTTTGAATAATTATAACTTCAGTTTTTATTCACGTACAGTACCGGAAAAATGAATTCGGACACTGACGATTTTCTGTTTGTTCGTTGTCATAGTAACTTACATATTTCTTCGCCATTTTAAAATATATATTTTATATCGAAATTTGTTATATTTAACTCTCTACAAGCATTTTAATTGAGTCAGTGTTAATACACTGAATCATTTAAGTATATTCTGAAACAGCATTCGTCCGGTACTGTGTAATTAATATTTAGATTGAAAAAGAATCTACGTTCTAAAATAAATTTTCTTTTTTCAAAAGTTAATCTTAGTTCACTCATTATCTCCGATTAATTACACTCTGAAGAGAAAGAAAAATGAGAAAGTTGTGACTCGTTAACACGTTAAACGCCACGCCGATTTTGGTTGACTTTCCTTTAGGATGTGCGCTGTGATAATAAATCAAAAACATTTGGTCGCAAAATAATTAGAAATTTATGAAGAAAATTGTAAAGGACTGGAAAGGAAAGTCGTATCTTTGTTTAATGTGATTTAATAAAACTCGTTGACGAATTATAAGGTATTATTTTCTGAAATTGATACTGTCAGTTTTGCAAAATAAACGACGCCAAAACAAAAATTTCAGCGTCGGTCCGCAGAGACCGGCGTGGCGCTTAACGTGTTAAAACAGTGTATACATTTTTTTGGGACACCCTGTTGTGTTGAAAATTAGTGTTAACGAACGACATTACTTATTGAATAACCCAATATAAAATTAAATAAAAAAAGAAAGTAAAAAATTCTATTATTCTATTTCACTTTCCTAGCTAACTTAGTGTATCATAATAATATTAACAATGCATTAAAAAAAACACACACAATTCTATTAAATATATTTTTTTTAATTCGCTTCAGTTACTTCTCGTATCTTCTTACACACTAAAGTCTTTTACTTCAAGAAACTCTATTATTCTATTTCACTTTCCTAACTAACTTAGTATATCATAATAATACTAACAATACATAAATAAAAAAAACACAATCCTATTCAAAATATTTTCTTTACTTCGCTTCAGTTACTTCTCATATCTTCTCACGCACTAAAGTCTTTTACTTCAAGAAACTCTATTAATCTATTTCACTTTCCTAACTAACTTAGTATATCATAATAATACTACCAATACATAAATAAAAAAACACACAATTCTATTCAAAATATTTCTTTAATTTGCTTCAGTTATTTCTCATATCTTCTCACACACTGAAGTCCTTTACTTCAAGAAACTATTATTCTATTTCACTTCCCTAGCTAACTCATTGTACCATAATAATATTAACAATAAAAAAAAAACACAATTCTATTCAAAATATTTTCTGTAATCCGCTTCAGTTACTTATATCTTCTTACACCTCGAAGTCCTTTACTCGAAGAAACGAAAATAGTCCGAAATTGGATAGCATTCGCGATGAACTGAAATGTAGACGATCGTTTGATTAGCTTGTAAAATCACGGGCTTAATTTTCAGACCTACACTCGATCCTGCCGCATTCTTGAAGGACTGGCTGGACAAGCATAGGCTTGTGCCGGCTTATAGAAAAGATACGTACCTGCTCGCTTGATAGCAGAAGCACGATCCTCCTCAAGGGTTCCTGCTGAACACGGGAATCTTCAACGTTCTCACAACCAAGGTGAAACCTCGCTGACCGACGCCCACTCTTTATTTTCCGTCTTCCTCTTCTCTTCCTGTGCCTCCTGCAAGAGCACCGTATCTCTCTGTCTTTTCCATTCTACGTCTTTCTGTGACAGTACGCCTGGAGCGCTGCCAAACGAAATGGTCAATTGTTCGAACCCAGTATTTTCTTCCTTCCGAGACGGTAGGAGTCTTTATGAAAATTTTCCTTTCAAAGATACGATTGTTCCCTTTATCGCAACTTTAATTGTTAAGATTAGATTCCATGGAAGGTTCTATCGGTTTTTTTAACACTAGAACTAGCGGCGATTCAAGTAGACTTATTTGTATCAAAGAAATCAGTGATAGGTATTTGAAAAAGTATAGAAAAGTATATGAAAAGTCATAGAAAATCCTCG